>PVIU01019775.1:0-35608 GCA_004026605.1 Ondatra zibethicus
TGCTGTTTGAGAAGCATGCAGCATACATAATGGAACATATATAGATACATATTATGCATGTATTCTACAGTGTTTTGTTTTTGCATAAATAACTGTCCCATGTTATTTCTGTTACTTCTAGTTTTGTCTCCTGGTCTGCAGTGTGTGCACATTTTTTACAATCTTGGGAAGTTACATTCCTGGGGTCATACTCAGCTATCTACTGTGTAAGTATTGTAGTAAAGTATAGTATACTTTGCTAATTTGTGGGACGCATATGGCCTCATTGGTGCTAATCAGATCTTCTGTAGTTTGGAAGAGAATAGGTGCTCTCTGAATTATCAAGCAAATCGGAATGGTCACCTGATGCCTGGTATTTCTCATCTCTAAAGACATTTATATATAAACAGTTGGAAGAACAGTTGCAGAATCATAAGAATAATGTTAAATTATATCATTGAATGCATAACTAAGCAATGTGCTCCATGCTGCACATAGACCTGCACTTTTGCCTTCTTGCATTTTCTCTGGCACCAAGGATAAAATCACAATGAGATACCAGTGTAGCTATGCCGGAAGCATAAAGTATTAGCAATGCTATAGGATAATCTGACTTCTCACTTGTTAGTGGTAGGTTGGTAGAACGGTGCAATCATTTCAGAAAACTGTGTGGCTGGCTATCCCACAATTAAGTATTACCCAAGAGAGACAGCTGGATACATCTCTGCAAATACTTAAAAACACGTGTTCATTGCAGGCTTGATTTTGGTAGCACAAAGGAATACAGTTCGTATAAGCCTTCCAGAGACACGGATAAACTGTGCAATATCCAAGTTATGGATTAGTGCGCAGTGCTGAACACTGATACATGCAATACTGTGGATAAATTTCAAAGTAATTAGACTGAATGGGAGAAGCCAGAATATGCACTGTACAGTTGTATTTACATATAATCCCAGAACATTGAAAATAATGACTGGTGAAGAAGTAGACCCACAGTTGCTGGGGATGGGTTGGGTGGAGTCAGGCAGAGGTGAAAGGCAGAAAGGGAGGATTAATGAAGACATGAGAATACTTGCCTGCACTAAACTGTTTACTGTCTTGATTGTTTCAGGGACTCTTAGTTGTTTACATGTCAGAACTTACCAAATTGTGTGCTGTATGTGTAGTCTGTTATATGTGAATTAAAACCCTAAAAAGATCTTCAAATTAAATATTCTGCTTTTCCTAAAATACATGAAGATCTGGTGCTGTTACCTTTGGGCCAAGCAGTACCTCTCTCTGCTAACCTCACAGTTCCTTCTTCACACTGGCTTCTGAGTTTCACTGGGCTCTAAGGATAACTGAGTAAGAGATGACATTGCCCAACAACAAAATAACAAATACTGAAAATACAGTGCATCCAGTGTGGCCTCTTCCTTCCTTTTGTGTTCCTAATGCATGGCACACCTAGCAGATGACTGCAGCTCAAACTCAGTCTTCAAATAGAACTCATCTTGATCTGCATTATGTAGGGGAAAAGGGAGAAAAGTTCTGGGAAGGAGAACTAGTAGCAAGACATTCTTACCTGGGTTGTGCTGAGCTCAACTACAAGCCCAGCAACCTCATGGGACAGCATCCCAGTATTACGGAAAAGAAGCTAACAATAGGAACTTATTTCCTTATAGTAAATGGCAATAATAAGTGAAGCTACTATCTCAGTTGAGAGCTTAAATTTTCAACGTAGACAATTAAGAGAAAAAAATCAACCTAATACCAAGTTTAAAAACAATAACTGTGAGTATGGTGTGTGTGTGTATGTTTAGTAATATGTCTTTTCATCATAGAGTAATAATAGAAAACTTACTTGATGGAAGGGTTACCCTAAGAACAAAGTTGCTATTTCCCCCATGAATTAAGCAGTATCTTGTAAAATACTAAAATGTCAGCATTCGAAACAAACCCTTTACCCATGTGATTTTCTTCTTTATATTTCAGTACTGTTTGCTTTTTTGTGTCCACTGTTTAAATGTAATGATATTGGACAAAAAATCTACAGCAAAATCAAGTCCATTCTATTGAAACTAGATTTTGGAATCGGAGAATATATTACCCAGAAGAAACGTGAGCGATCTGGTAGGTAAAGCTTGAGTATTAGTTCTTGGCAAGAAATGAGACTTTTCCTCAGTGGCACTGGAAAAGTCAGCCCACCAAAGTGTAACCTGTGTAGTTTTCCCTTATATAGGATTTATTCTTTTCTCAAATGTACAGTTAAGTAAATTTTAAACTATGCATTGTGCATGTTCCTAGTGGCTAAGAGGGCATGGAAAGATTTTGAGAGTCAGAGCCTGGGGCACTGCTGCAAGACAGTAGCCCCAGTCAGGAGTCCCAGTTAAACAGAGGCCCCCTAACCAAGAAATACACTGGACTGCACCTGTCAGCATTCCATCCTGGAAGGGAGAAGGGCTCATGAGTTCGCACTCTTCTCTGAGGTGTGATTGACAGCTAGCAGCAGCTGCAGGAAGGGTGTCACTTTCTGGGTAGTGTAGCACTGATAAGTTGCCCATGTTTCAGGTCATAACCTCCCACCCGTGCTCATGCAGGCAGCCCTGCTTAAGCTCGGGTCACACGTAATGATGGCAAGAAAGGAGGAAGGAGATGTGTAGGGAAGAAGGGCTTCAACAGGAGGATGGGGAGGAGACGGGGTGACAGGGACGTGAAGGGTTGAAATCCACTGCACACATATATGAAACTGTCAATGAACAAAAGCATAAATAGATCACAGAGCACACACATTGGCAAGGGAAGGAGAAAGGGCTTCAACAGCCCTGTTTTGTTACTTGTGATTCACTTTGTTTTAATTTGGGCTGGATTATTGAAAATGTCAGGGGTAAGGGTAAGTGTAGGTGCCATGTAAGAGCAGACTGAATTAATAAGGGAACGAAAAGGGGGCGGTTCCAGTGTGATTTAAAAAATTAAATATCATATATCATATAAAAACATATCATATCCGTCCGTCCATCCATCCATCCATCCATCCATCCATCCATCCATCCATCCATCCATCCATCCATCTATCTATCTATCTATCTATCTATCTATCTATCTATCTATCTATCTATCTATCTATCTATCTATCTATCTATGGCTTTAGAGTTTCTCAGACTATAGTATATAGCAGAATGATGTGAAGGAGCATGCAGCATAGAGTATGGGTGCACCACAAAGGAAGTCTAGGATAGTGGCCAAGAGCCTATATTGTCCCTGAGTCCCCAGGGCTGCTGCTGCTATCTGGTGCTATAAGAACATAGATGTCCATCATTTCCCCTAAAAAGCAATTGTTTGCAAATATGTGAAGTTTCTTCAGTACAGACAGTTATAGGGAAGGGCTAGAAGGTGTGGTTGGAGATGTGAGGAGAATATATTAAAATAAATGCACTATATCCTGAGTTTGGGAGGAAACTAAATGCTTCATTTTTTCCCCCATCAACAGCAACAGATAAAGAAAAAAATCCGAAGGATGACAGTGAATTAGACTTTTCAGCTCTTTGTCCTAAGGTATTTTTGGTCAATTTGTTTCTGTGTGGTTTTGCCATTTATTTACAGAAAGTACAATGATTGTTCTAATAGACATATATATTACCTGGATTTTCCTGTTTATCAAGATGGTTGGATAATCTCAAAGGAAGAAGTGCTCATTTTTTATTTTAAAATTTAGTGGTTTAATAAGGATTCTTTAAAGGGTCTTCTTGAGTTTAAAATGCACCACGGCTATCTCTCTTGACACAGATTAGCCTCACAGTTGCTGCCAAAGAGTTATCTGTATCTGACACAGATGTGTCTGAAGTATCTTGGACTGATAATGGGACCTTCAACCTTTCAGAAGGGTACACTCCACAGACAGACACTTCTGATGGTAAGCTGATGTGCCTGGGTTCTCTTTTATTGGTATTGAATAAATATAACAGTACTCCATTCTATCAGCCACCTAATGGGTAAGTAAAAATGTGGAGTATTTGCACAATGGAATGTTGCTTGGATTTAAAAGTAACTGGTACTTGCTATAGCATGTGTGAACCTTGAAAACACTGACATAGTTTCTGTTCCATGATCATATGTATCTTCTTTTACTTAAGATAGTTACCATATGGGCTGGAGAGATGACTCAAACTCTTAAGCCAGAGCTTAAGAGCCCTGGCTGCTCTTCCAGAGGTACTGAGTTTAATTCCCAGCAACCACATTGTGGCTCACAACCATCTATAATGAGACCTGGTGCCCTCTTCTGGCCTGCATGGATAAATGCAGACAGAACACTGTATACATAATAAATAAATCTTTTAAAATATATATATATATATTAAAAAGATAGTTACCATCTCAGGAAGGATGCAATTATTATGATGAATACTGTATTAGTTACTTTATCCATTGCTGTGACAAAGACCCGATCAATGAAAGCAACTCAGAAAAGCTTGGATTTGGGCTTAGAGCTTAGGCACAAAGCTCATCAAGGTAAGAAAGCATGATGGCAAGTGCTGCTCTAGCTGCAGTGGCAAGAACATGAAGCAGATGGTCACACTGCATCTGCAGTCTGGAAGTGGGTATAAATGCATCCTGGTGCCCAGCTTGCTTCCTCATTTTCTCGTCTTTTTATTCAATCCAGTCTCATGGACTTAGTTCACGAGATGTTGCAGTCCACAATCAGGGTGGGTCTTCCCTCCCTGTTAAAGCTCTCTGGAAACATCTCCATGGACATGCCCAGAGGCATGTCTCCTAGGTAATTTCAAGTCCAATCAGATCAACAATGAGGAGTATCAGAAACACTGAAACTTTAGTTAAAGCCCATAGCTAATACTAGGCAAAGTTTATTGTCCTTGCATACACTATTTCATGCAATAGGAAACCTAAAGGTACAGGAAGGACTTACAGTGTTTGTCTTCTTGCAGAGAGATACTGCCATAGAGTCAGCATGGGTCCAATATGTAGGTTAAAATGATTCTGGTAGACAAAGGACGCTGGAAGAATGCCAAGTTGCTCAGAGGCCTTAGGTCAAGTCATTTTAGACAACTCATACTTCAAATGTCTTCTGGCACTTATGCGTGAATCTCTGTTACACATTTTACAGACCTTGACCGGCCCAGTGAGGAGGTTTTCTCTCGAGATCTTTCAGATTTTCCATCTCTGGAAAATGGCACGGGAACAAACGATGAAGATGAGTTAAGCCTTGGCTTACCTGCTGAGCTCAAGAGAAGAAAGCAACAACTGGACGGTGGGCACAGACCAAGCAAAGGTGGCCAATCAGCAGCTGGCCTTTCTCTTCCTCTGAACAGTGACCAAGCCCTTCACTTGATGAGCAACCTGGCTGGCGATGTCATCACAGCGGCTATGACTGCTGCCATCAAAGACCAGCTAGAAGGGGCCCAGCAGGCACTTGCTCAGGCTGCACCCACTATAGGAGAGGACACAGACACCGAAGATGGTGATGACTTTGAACTACTTGACCAGGCAGAGCTAGATCAAATTGAGAGTGAACTGGGACTAACACAAGACCAAGATGCAGAAGCACAGCACAGTAGGAAGTCTACGGGCTTCCTTTCAAATCTCCTTGGAGGCCATTAACCTGGGAATCAGCTTGCAGCAAAGCACAGACAAACCACCCAAAAAATTCAGACAAGCAGGGAAAACAAACAAACAAAGAAAAAATGGAAAACAATTGTATTGTAAGCTTTAATCACTTCAGATTTTTTTGTTTTCTTTTCCTTTCTGTAGTGAGTTGGATATGTATCAGCTGATGATAGACTGACATTTCTGATAGCTATTTTTATGTAATAAGCATGGAAATGAACTTTATAGTATATGAACTATATAGGATATATACATACTGTGGTGTCATAAGTGAAGAGGGGTTGTTTTTAAAGAGAAGAGGAAAAACCCATCCAAACCCACCCAACTTAAGATAGTTCTATAAGTATTCTTCATTATCATTTTCAAGCATGCAGAGATTTATCACAACTTGCTGAAAAGTAACCATTGTGAACAAATGTTGTATCAGCTCCCGTATATTGCTTATACTTGGAAGTAGTTTTTCAAACCTCATTAGATTTTAATGAAAAAAGGAGAAATTATCAAAATGTTTGTAGTTTGAAGGGCTTGGGAAATGCTATCAAAATTAATTTTCTAAGAAAAACCTTAAAAATAAGTTTTACCTTATCTACCTATCTGCTGAACTATTTCCATGTTATTTCTGCAGCTATCGACCTAGGCTATAGACCATAGACTGGTAAAGTGGCATTCTCCACTACGGCCACATCTAACCTTGCAAGGGGTGCTATCGACCCACAGGAAGCAAGCAGTTATGAATCCTAGAACGATGCTCTGGTTTCGTTCCTTTTTGTCATGTTTGCAGTGGGGCGGTTGTAAGTGTGGATCATTTTGGCGCACTCAGCCGTAAGCAAAGCCTGATGTTTGGTCTTGTGTTCGGCCTTCTGAGATTGGGAAATGAGCTGCCGGTGCATCCCGTGAGCGACGTGGTCATTCGTGATGAAAACAACTGCTTTTCTTTTTAGTTTGCAGGCATAGAGGAGAGAAACTTGCTTGAATTTTAAAGTTTATTTCTTGCCACTGTTTCTTACTGGGAAGCTAGAATATATTTTTCTTTAAATTTTTTTGATCATCTTTACATATTCAAATTTGACTTACAGTGGAAACCAAGATAGTTGTTTTTGTGAAACGATCTTTTAGTACTGGGGGACCATGTCAGAAACTATCTTAAATCTTCAGTTAGAGCTGGCATTTCTACACAGATACACATGAGCCTTAGCAAGAAAGGGTTATCTAAGACTATAGAAAGCTGTGTTCTCTTTTGGTTTCATCCCTTTTATTTCTAAAGATTAATTACAAGCAATTTGAAATTTTAATGTATCATCTCTTATTTATTTTTTCTTTGTGAGGTATTAAAATTATCTATCTATCTATCTATCTATCTATCTATCTATCTATCTATCTATCTATCTATCTATCTGTCTATATCTGTTGCCAAATGTAAAAGGAGAGAAGTTACTGGAGACTTTGAAGGCTTGCTTTTTTTGATTGATGCTCTATGCTTATGTCATTAGTGCCTCACGACTGTGTTCGGTGTCCTTTATTGATACAAAGTGAGCCTGTGCCTTCATTATCTTGCCTGTTTTGGTACCAGTGTAAATTTGTGTTTGAAAATCTTGGAACTGTGTGAGTCCGTGAAGACTATATCTGAATTCTATTCGATACATTTGCTGGATGTGAAGAAAAATACAGCCACGTATTTATAAAATAGTTGTTACCAGTACTTCTTTTTATGTGTTTTTTTTTTATTTAGAAAATACCCTTAGTCGTCACATTAATAAAACAACAACAAAGGTCACCCAGTGTCTTCACTAAAGAACAAACAAGAATTCTAATGGTCAGTGATGAAAGAACGCGTGTGAAGTCACTCGCCACACTTACATGATAAACTAAAAAATTCTGAATCGTGATAGTTCCGACAAAAAGAAATCCAGTCTACAATATTATTAGATACAAAGTAAATGTTGTAGGGGAAAGTAGTCCCTGTCGAGGGGGAGTGCCAGAGGGTGCACGGTAGTCTCCTGCATTTCAGCAAGACCTGTTCGAGAATCTGTGATCATCCATTTACACAGGACAGAAAGAAAACTCCACTCAGACTTTCATTTCAAATGTACGATGTTGAAGAGTACGTGTGCTTTCTGTGGGCACAGTGTTTCTACGTTTAGGCTAGCGTAGCAAATAAACCCCGAGAGTGATCAAGTCCAGCAGGGAACGGCATATCTGTTGCCATGAGGATGTATACAAACTGTGGTATTTTCTCAGTGTGTCAACAGCTGGATCAAGAATGGCATGTAAGATCTGGGTGGAATGTCATTAAAATCTGAACTATTTTAATTATTGAAGAGTTACAGAAAAAGTTTTCTCATTTTCTAGAGAAAAGGCTGAGGAAAACCGTGCGATGGGAACAGCACACATGGATCATATATTTTGGTGAGAATCAATAAAACATTGCTTAAGAACCTGAAGTCTGAGGTGGAAGGTTAGTTGGGGCCTGCATATTGTCCTAAATCACTTCTGCGTTTTACCACACTACAAGTCTTCTAACAGGATGACATTTCATTCTGCCTACTTTTGTAGACTATGGAGAAAACAAACTTTTATAAAAGTTTCATAGTTAGCAGGTATCCTCATATTTAGGTATTATGTAGAGACTTGTTGCAGGAAGGTTCTTTTTATGTTGCCCAAGTTGGCCTTGAACTCACGGCAGTCTTACTGACTCAACCTTGTGAGTGCCGAAATTAAGGCACTTATTTAAATATGCATACTTATTTAAATAAGTACAACTTTCTCCTTTTTGAAAACTGTTAAACGTTAGCATGCTGCTGTTTTTCGGTTAGAAGTGAATACAAATTCAAGAAAAACTATTTCAATATTTCTGACTGTAATTGTGTGTTTACACTCCAGCTTTATCAGTTGCAGGACATGACCCTGAAACTCTGAGTAAACTCATGATCATGGAAGTCCCAGGACTGTTCCAGTGTCTCAATGCATATGGTCCCTCCCTTTCGCTGCAACATTTGGGTTAGACGTCCTCAGAGCCTAACCGTCTCCAGAGGAGGGGATGAGGAGGGCCATCAGATTGTTACCAGAGGTCTTAGTCACTTCCTCCTGAGCCTTCTGGCCAGCGATACATCGGCACATCATGTCCTAACTGTATGCAGCTCTCATGAGGAGTTAGCCAGTACAGAGTGTGGAAGGCTAACTGGGGGGGGGGGGCTCTCTCTTTGCAGGTTGGAAAAGTCAACATGGTGGCAGAGCTGAGACCTTCTGGTGGTGCGGCTTGTAGTGTTTTTACTTTTTACTCTTTTGGTGTTTTGGGGGCCTGCTGCCCAGCTCCCAAATAAATCACACGCAGAGATTTATTATTACTTATAAATGCCTGGCCTTAGCTTGGCTTATTTCTAGCCAGCTTTTCTCAACTAATTATCCCAGCTACCTTTTGCCTCTGGGCTTTCCCCATTGTCTTACTTCTGTAAATCTTACTCTTACTCCATGGTTGGCTGGGTGAATGGGTGGCTGGCCCCTGATGTTTTCCTCCCTTTGTTCTCTTGTTCCTCCTCGTCCTCATTTCTCTTATTTATCCTCTCTGCCTGCCAACCCTGCCTATCCTTGCTCCTGCCTTGCTGTTGGCCATTCAGCTCTTTATTAGGACACTCTGGTGTTTTAGACAGGCAAAGAATCACAGCCTCACAGAGTTAAGCAAAAACAGCATAAACAAAAGACACACACCTTAAAATAATATTCCCCAACGGTGGCTGCTTTGGGCCCACCCACAGTCCTATAAGTAACCCCTCCCATGCTCCATAACTAAACCTAATAGACTAGCTAGTTGGCCAGGCTAGAATTGAGCAGAATCATACTTTGCTCTGTCATCAGTCCCTGTCTGGAGTGATTAGACATTTGTTTGCATGTCTCCAGAAAATGTCAGCACATCTTGTTCTGATGTTGGTATTATGGTCCTAAGACACAAAGTCCAAGTCTTATGATTATCTTCAAGCTACAGACTCTTAGCCTTTCACAAAGGCACAGTTCCAGAAACAGCTACTTAAAAGACTTTTAAGGGGGATCAACATGGTATAAAACCAAAACACTGGGTTTTTTTTCTGCTTACATATTATCTAAGCTATCATTTTATATCCTTTTTGTGCATTTTTGTTTTTTGTTTTGTTTTTTGAGACCGGGTTTCTCTGTGGGGCCTGTCCTGGAACTCGTTTAGTAGACCAGGCTGGCCTCAAACTCACAGAGATCCACCTGCCTCTGCCTCCCGAGTGCGGGGATTAGAGGTGTGCGCCACCGCCGCCTGGCAGCCATCATTTTATATCTTAAAGGCAACTTAAACCAACTACCTGTTCACAAGAAAACTGCGGAATTCTCTTAATGGGCCTAGCACTGTAATGGCCTTACAGTTCAATAAATGCGTGTGAAGGAAACGGATGGAAAGTATTATACAGCTGTGTAGTACGTCACTGTCTCCGTGGGCCATGTGTAAGGTTCTCCACTCGTTATTTGTAATGGTTCTAATGTTACAGACTGTGGAACTCTGGTAAGGTTCACCTAACCACTTTGTAACTGTTTCCCACCTAGATAAAATAAAGATAAAACAGTACCTCCTCACAGGATGCTGTAGGAATTGTCCCTTAAAGGCAGAATTGGCCAACTAGAACCCATATGGAAAATTCAGGCTGCTATCTGTTTACATATGGGCTGTACACTAAAAATAATTTTAACTCTTTGAGACAGGGTCTCCTCCTTTAGCTCAGGCAGGCCTTGAACTCATGGCAATTGGCCTGCCTCAGCTTCCTAAGTGCTGAGATTTTAGGCATGAGCCATCATGTCCACCTCTATTTTAGATTCTTTAGCTGTAAATAAACTTTTATTAGAGCATAGCTGTGCTTATCTGTTGACTGAGTTTTCTGTCCTGCCTGGTTCCCGCAGTCATTAAGTCCCAAAGAAATCACACAGAATTCTACATTAGTTATAAAGTGATTAGCCTAGTAGCTCAGACTTCTTATTTACTCTTATAACTTTTATTAGCCCATTATTCTTGTCTAAGCTAGCCATGTGGCTCGGTACCTTATTCAGCGAGGCAGACACATCTCACTTGCTCTGTGGCTGGGTCAGGGCTACGTATCAAGCTTTCCTCTTCCCAGAATTTTCCTGTTCTCATTGACCCACCTCTACTTCCTGTCTGGTTGTTCCACCTATACTTCCTGCCTGGCTACTAGCCAATCAATGTTTATTTAAAATATAATGGACAGAATACAGACCATTGTCCCACACCACTTCCCCCCCCCCTTTTTTTAAAAAAAAAATAAAACAACTCTGAATCTAATATCCTTTGTTTAGCTTTTCTCCTGACCGTTAGCCATAAAAACTTGTAACCAACATTCTAAACAAAGGAAAATATCCATAGTCCATTTGGGGGGAATGTGGGTGTAGTTTTCCAGGCTACTTCCTGCTGGTTGGGGGTGCTGATAATCTTATGGGTACCTAAAGAAAATTTAGAACTATGATCAAGTCCTGACTGGAGTATCCTGTGAGTTTTGATCATCTCAGGCAGCATCTTGAATCTGTTCTGGATGTAGAACTCTGACATCTGGGCCACTGGAGATTTCTCAGGTGGTCTTCCTTGATCAAACCTGCTTTTTCTTAACTCAGAATGAATCCACAGCCTCTCATTTTCTGTGGAAACAAAAGCAAAACCTCTTCTTTAAAGTAACATATCTTTTGACTTTACTTTTGAAGTCAAGGTATTTTCAAAATACCTATCTTGGATTAATTCAGCAGCATTTATAAGCAAATATCTTTTAGCAGCTGTTGCTACTTTTTCAGCATTCAAACAATTCAAAGAGAGCATAATAACATACAGTATCAAGATTCTCTGTGTGTTTTCCATCTTTACATGGCTTTATTTTAACCTCTATTTTATTTTTACTTTTAACTTTTGGCTTTTTGAGACAGGTTCTCTGTGTATCTTTGGCTGTCCTGGAACTCACTCTGTAGACCAGGCTGTCCTTGATCTCACAGAGATCTGCCTGTCTCTGTCTCCCAAGTTCTGGGATTAAAGGTGTGTGCCACCACGCCTTGAACTCGCAGAGGTCTGCCTGCCTGTCTTCCAAGTATTGGGATTAAAGGTGTGTGCCACCATATCCTTTTTTTTTGTTTAAGGACTTTAACCTTTTTCTTTTCTTTCCCAAGCCTGCATATATTTTTAACACACTGTAAAACATTTAGAGATTTTCTTTGCCTTTGGATTGCTCTCTACTGTATATCTCTCTTTTTCTGACCATGTGAATCTTTAATTTGCTAAGCAGTATGGAGAGGATTAAAGCAGTGGCTTTGATGGCTAGAGCCAGCCCATTCCTTTGCTTTCTGAGATTCCAGCCTCATTGCAGAGGTACCAGCTGTAGCCATGTTTATTGCCAATGTGCTCACAAACCACACTTAAATGCTCTGTAGCTGGACTTCCTGTCTGAGTCAGAGTTGGCCCAGAAAGCTGGCATTTTAAAACAGCGCGGCTTTTTTCCTGCTATGGCTGAAAACCCAAAAGCATGTGGTCAGCCTTTCATCAACACCATTTAAGTGTTTTGTGGCAAGGCCTCTTAAAAGAGCTGCAAGATTTTACAGCTAAAGCTGAGTCAGGGAGCCTCTCCTAAATGAGAGCACTTACCTCTAGCAAGCAGAGCCCACCTGAGAGAAAATGCTGCTATCAATAAGCCGTGCTTAACTCTATTCTTTTCTGTCTAGAATTACTTCCCAAACTCTCTCAGGGTTTATGTGGATGCAGTTACCTCACATTGGTCACCAATTGTTTTAGGGAGGGGCCTGCCTATTCGTCCTGGCCACCTGGCTAGCTTAGTCCCGAAATAACCACACAGAAACTGTATTCATTAAAACACTGCTTGGCCCATTATCTCTAGTTTCTTATTGGCTAATTCTTGCATCTTAATTTAACCCATTTCTATTAATTTGTATATCGCCACATGGCAGTGGTTTACCAGAAAAGATTCTAACTGGCGTCTGTCTCAGGTGGAGGATTGATGGCTTCTCCTTGACTCTGCTTTCTTCCTCCCAGAATTCAGTTCTGTCTTCTCCATCTACCTAAGATCTGGCCTATCAGGTCAAGGCAATTTCTTTAGTCATTTACCAGTACAAGCAACACATAGAAGGACCTCCTACAGCACTTATCCACCTAGATATTATGATCGGTTGCTTTTATTTTATTGCAGCAAGCCCAATAGGCCTGAATAAAGACTAGACAGGACCACAAAGCCTAACCTTGTTACTGCCTGTTCCTTTATGAGCAATACCGTAACCTTTGATCTAAGAAATAGGAAACACTATAGTAGTAATATCCTCCATCTCCATTCTGAAAGGAACAAGCCTCCAATGTGCTAGCACAAAACAGGGCACATCAAGTTGAAGCAGAACCAAGCTCCTCCCCTTACATTGAGGCGGGACTAGGTAATCCAGCATAGGGAACAAGTTACCAAAAGTCACCTAAGCGCCAGGGAGAGGTCTTTATCTCACTGTTAGAAGCCTTACTAAAAGATCAAGCTACAGCATTGTCACACACATGCAGAGGGCCTAGGTCGGTCCCATGCAGGCTTCCTGACTGTTGGCCCAGTGTCCATGAGCTCTTGCTCAGGTCAGCTGTCTCTGTGGGTTTCCCCCACCATGGCTCCCCTGGCTGGTAAAGCAAGTCTCTCGGAGCTCAGCACAGTGCTTGTAAGACCCTACGTGTAACAGATGACTTAGTCTATTTCCTGTTGCTATAACAGAACTCCTGAGGCTGGGAAGTTTATAAATAAATATATTTAGTTCTCAGTTCCAGAGGTCCAAGAGTAGGCAGGTGGCATCTACGAACTGCTGCTGATGGCTAAAATGATGCTCCACAGGTGGAAGAAAAGGAGAGGTGAAGAGGGATGTGTGTGGAAGATCGGTATCACATGGTGATGGGGGAGGCTGCCCAGCTTTCCACAGGCAGCTCTTCTAGTAAACAGTCTAGTCCCAATTTCTTGACAAAAAACACTAATCCACTCATGAAGGTGAAGTTCCCATGACTTAATTACCTCTTAAATGTTCCACTGATTCCCAACACTGTGACACTTGGGAACACTATTTTAGCACACAAATCTTTAAGGGACACACCATATCTAAATGGTAGCAAGCAAATTAAGAACATCCTGATAAGGAGTGGTAAATAACGGGCATGGTGGCGCAAGCCTTTAATCCCAGCACTTGGGAGGCAGAGGCAGGCGGATTTGAGAGTTCAAGGCCAGCATGGTCTACAAGAGCTAGTTCCAGGACAGGCTCCAAAGCCACAGAAAAACGCTGTGTCGAAAAAACAAAAAACCCAAAAACCCCCAAAAGAGTGATAAATTCAGGTCACATTGCTAGTATAGGAAAAGCCACATTGACTACAAAGCTTATTCTCTGAAGTTCACTACAAAATTTAATGGAGGTAGCAATGCTGTTTAAAGAGGCAAAGTCCATTGAGCAGCCAGAGAGTAGTGGCACACACCTTTAATCCCTGGACTCAAGGCCACCCTGGGCTACCTGACATTAAATGTGTCTAAAAAGAGAAATAGGATTCACACAAATCGTGACTCCATCACTAGGGAGTCACGCGCCTTTAATTCGATCACTTGGGAGGTGGAGGCAGGAGTGCTATGGCTGGGGGTGCGGGGGAAGGAATCTAGGGTAGGAGAAGAGGAACTCATTGCAGTCTGTAGTCACATTGAGGACAGGCTCGACCCTTTTTTTGAACTTTGGTAGAGATCAGAACTCTCTAGTGACTTGATTGCTTTGCTTTTCTGATCTTCATCTTGAACCCAAATATCCGTCTCTGGGTTTTTATTATTCGTGCTCCACCATATATATGAGTACATAAAATGGGGCGATTCCCAAACTGGCATGAATGGTGGCTGTTATACCCCTGGGATCTCCAATGACGGAGCCTAAAAATGTCTCAATTTTTTTTTTTTTAGCTTTTAGATGCTGAAATAGCACTTCGATCATTAAAAGCAATTTCAAATAGTTTTACTTTTTGCATGGCTACTTGGGTTTAAATTTTCACACGTGGCTCGGTTTATATTTCTGTGTGACAGTGGCTAGCCTGTGCTTTTGGCACCCAGTAGGGAAAACTTTTCATTCAAGAGTTTCGCCCCCGCCCTTTGCTGCAGAGGCGGAGGCTTGGGTCTGGACTCCAGGGCCAAGAGGCTCCGGAAGCCCCAAGCTGTCGCCACGTTTGAGCTCCCGTTCCAGCAGTGCAGGAGACAATCCTGAGGGAATACACCAGGCGAGAGCCGCTGAGACCTCCCGGAACCCAAAGCAGAGCCCACGCCCTCCTCCCTCTCCCACAGCTGTCACTTTAACCACGTCACAGCACAACCACTAACCAGCGCTCCTCACAATGACGCGGCAGCGTCCTCCGGGAAACGCCTCTGATTGACAGGGCGGACCGAGCACTAGAAACGAAGTGCCCCCCATATTCCGGGGCGTGGCTAAGGAAAGAGGCGGGACTTCCTGCCCAGCCGTCAGTACTTTTATGGGCTGGCCGGATGTTCCCCCAGTGAGATTCCGGAAGCCGGAACCTAGTGCAGTTTTGCGTGGCTGCAGCAGGCGAGTAGGTGTCTTCGGACCTGGTGAGACCGAAACGCCGCTTGGTGGGTTCTCGGCTAGGTCGCCTCCTGTCCCTCCCGGCCCCGCCATGGCGACGTACACCTGCATCACCTGCCGGGTGGCTTTCCGCGACGCGGAGATGCAGCGGGCGCATTACAAGACGGACTGGCACCGCTACAACCTGCGGCGCAAGGTGGCCGACATGGCCCCGGTGACCGCCGAAGGCTTCCAGGAGCGGGTGCGGGCGCAGCGGGCGGTGGCGGAGGAGGAGAGCAAGGGCACGGCTACCTACTGCACCGTGTGCAGCAAGAAGTTCGCCACGTTCAACGCCTACGAGAACCACCTCAAGTCGCGGCGGCACGTGGAGCTGGAGAAGAAGGCGGTGCGGGCGGTGAGCCGGAAAGTGGAGATGCTCAACGAGAAGAACCTGGAGAAGGGACTGGGCGCCGACAGCGTGGGCAAGGATGCCATGAACGCGGCCATTCAGCAGGCCATCAAAGCCCAGCCGTCCACGTCCCCCAAGAAAGTGCCCTCCGTGCCCGCGGAAGGGTCCTCGAGGGCGGCGCACCGGCGGGGCGCTCAGGATCGGGACCCCACGGAGAAGCCGCCCCGGCTGCAGTGGTTCGAGCAGCAGGCGAGGAAGTTAGCGAAGCAGCAGTGGGAGGAGAGTGAGCAGGAGGAAGAGGATGAGGACGAGGAGGAAGGTAATGGCCCCGTCTGGGTCGGGGTGAGGCACCGGGTCCCTGGAAACTTGCCGATGGAGATGGAGGGCGGGGTCGTTTTAGGGATGTTGCCCCTCTAGGGGTTGAACTGCGCTTGTCAGGGAGCCACACCCACCCAGGCCGTGCCCGCCCTTTCTACTTTGTTTTTAAGCTTTGCAACAGGGTCTCACTGTTCCCCAGGCTGGCCTTGACTTTCTAACCCCTTACCGTGGCCTTCGTGGGAGCTGGGATTATCGGCCCACGGCATCCTGCCTAGATTTAAGGTTGCTAACCTGATTTATGTCTAAAATAGTTCAGCAGATGGGTTGTAGACCTCCGTTTTTATGGTTGCCCTCGACCCCACCGAACTTCGGGTGGACCTGAGGAGAAGAGTGCTTAATGGTTGCTTAAACACCTTATTATGGGCGAGGCGAGCCTTACGGTTTTTTTTTTTCATATGAAGTTTTCTTTATGTGTTTTGAAGGAAATAGCATGTGTTCGTTGAAAAAAATAATGGCTTTCATTAGGACATTGTAGAGTGATGAGCCAAAGGGCTTTAAATACCTCACTAGTATGCACCTCCACAGGAAATACTGTCTTTCTGCTTCTCTGTTGTGGATTTGGGGTCTAAAACTCTGACTGAAGAATAAAAGGAGAGTTGCTTTATAAACGAGCGACCTACGCTCCTTTTCGTTTGGATGAGGAGCGTCACACCTGTGCACACAGAGAGACAGGCTATTGGCACACTGCTTTAGCACTTGTCCTTCTAGTGGCTTCTTAGGGTTTGGCATTTATCATAGTTGATTCAAACTGAGCCAGGGGGTTAGTGAGGGGATTAAACTGCCAGCAAGCCTGAAATGTGGGAGCTCTTGATGAAGTATTTATTCCTTCCCCCCTCCAGCATCTGCGTACTGGCAGTGTTTGTGTTAATGTCTCAGTCTGGTTATGCTTCCTTAGCAAACCATCTTAAGCCTGGTAATGTATAAGGAACTCGAAAGTCTGTTGCCACAGGCCCTGATGCCTCTAAGTCAAGAGTCTTGCTGCTGGCAGCTTGACTGTCTGGTGAGGGCCTGTTCTATGGACACGGTGTTTTTCTCAGACTTTGTCTGCATGATGGGAAAGGCAAAGAGGTCTAGGTTGGGGACTCATGGAGGACAAGCAAAAGGCTAGCTGGTTCAGCTAAGTCCTTTTCTTAGTATTTCAACCCGTTCGTGAGGGCTTATCCAGTTCCCACCTGTCACACTGGTGACTAAGTTGAACTTTGGAGGACACACACACTCAGAGTACAGAAGCAGTTCATATAACACAGCCGCAAATAGCATAATATACAGTAAAGTATTCCTGTGAAGTGGAAATGGTCGACACTGTTATTCAACCCGTTCAGAATCCATTTATCTCTCTATCCAGTACTGAGCTAGCTACTGTGAGGCATAGGAGCGAGTTAGAGACTACTTCAAGGAGCTGACCATGTGCTGGGAAAGAAAGATCAATGTTTGTTTTCATTCAAGCATGTCTTGAGGGTAAATAAGTGTCTAAAGTGAGGTCTTGAGAGAGAGTTTGGCTTCTGGGGGACAGGCAGGGTTATAATAGGTCATGAATCATCATGGTGTCTTCAATTGTGCTTACTTTAATATATTTTTAAAAGTAAATTTGTTTTTCAAAATGTCTGGCTTGAAGATTGGGAAGATATTGATTCAGATGATGATGGATTGGAATGTGAGAATCCTGGACTGGATGATGAGGATGCAGAAGATGCAGAAGCTGGGGAGAGCCCGCCCCCAGGTGCCATCCCAGTCACAGACTGCTTATTCTGTTCCCACCACTCAAGCTCCCTCATGAAGAATGTGGCTCATATGACTAAAATCCACAGCTTCTTTATTCCCGATATAGAATATCTTTCAGATCTGAAAGGACTCATTAAATATTTGGGTGAGTACAATCATTTTCTTTTGATGAAGAAATGTTTTTCAATTTGTGAGAATAGTGAGATTTAACTTCATTTGGGGAAGATTGATTTCTTATTTTTCCCTTAAATTTTGTTACCAGGAGAGAAAGTCGGTGTTGGCAAGATTTGCTTGTGGTGCAATGAGAGAGGGAAATCCTTCTACTCCACAGACGCTGTGCAGGCACACATGAATGACAAGAGCCACTGCAAGCTCTTCACAGAGGGTGACGCGGCTTTGGAGTTTGCAGACTTCTATGACTTTAGGTAAGATGGAGTTTGTGGAGGGCTTGGAGTCGTATCTGTACTGGAGTGATAATGTGCAGTGTCTGTCCCCCACTTCTGAAAATGAGCTGGGCTCATCGTGCAGCAAGCTGTGATGTCACACTCAGCTTCGCCCAATATATTCTTAACCACATTACACATTTTTCTGCTAACAAGCTCACTTGAACACTTCTAGAAAAGTGAGGATCTCTAGCCCAAAGTGAGTGTGAATGACTTGGTTTTATTCTTTGTGATTAAGTGGTCAGAACTTTGATTTTATTAATTACCTTCTGAATAGATATACAAAAATTAGGTTTCATGTTTTGGGTTCCTTGAGAGACTGAGTCAAAGACTGACTTTATGCCAGCTCCTGGCATTTGGTAGAAAGATTATTTCATAGGTAGTTCAACTCTAACTGGAATCTTGAACAATTCATATATATGTAACAAGCATATTAGGTGAATAATTAGTTGCTTTTTTTCAAAATTTCTGTGATATAACATAGTATATATACAGGTATGTGTAAGTACTGTGTAGTAAGGAGGAGAGGGCTGCGTTCCCGGCGCCTGGTTAGCTTATGCCCGAAATAATTACACAGAAACTGTATTCATTTAAACACTGCCTGGCCCATAAGCTCTAGCCTCTTCTTGGCTAACTCTCACATCTTAAACTAACCCATATCTAGTAATCTGTGTATCACCATGGGGTCATGGCTTACCCATGAAGATTCTAACCTACGTCCATCTCAGGCCGGAGAAACATGGCATCTGCCACACTTCCCTTCTCTCTAGCATTCCATCCTGTCTACCCCGCCTACCTGACTTCTGCCCTATCAAAAGGCCAAGGCAGTTTTCTTTATTAAACCAATGAAAGCAATACAAATGAAGAAGCATCTCCTACACCAGTACTGTATCAAACAACCACAGCCCAAGTGATACAGACGGTCAGAAAAATTTTAATCTTTTAGAACTTTCTTGTTCTTTCTTCCTGATTTTGTAGTTTGCAGTTGAAAGTGGCTGTTGGATAGCATAATTAGAGGCCTTAGCACTGCAGAAGTCATATTTGAGTTTCTGCTAGAGATAGAACACATCCTCCCTAAGCAGTAGATAATATTTATTCCTTTCTAGTTTCCTACCAGATAGTAATGTGTTTGACCTTTAGACTGATAGAAAGCATCCTCCCTAAGCAATAGGTAATATTTATCCCTCTCTAGTTTCCTACCAGACTGCATGCAGTGTATTTGACCTTTAGACTGATTGTCTAATTGGGAGTAGGCTAAGCAAACACCAGAGATAGTCAACTTGGTAACTGGCTTGAAATAATGAAGTCTAAACATTCTGATTTCTTTATCTACATCTGCTTTTTGTATATTTAGGTTCCTACTCACTCAGTCTTGTAGATTTCAGTACCAATTTATGTCTCTAATACAACCGCCTCAACTTTAAACTTTGAAGCTCTATTTAACGTTTGTATTGCATTTTGCTAAACAATCAAGCCTACTCCACCTTACATAAATGATAATTCTGTCCTTCCCAGTGTGCAAGCCAATAATTTTTCAGTCATTGGTATTTTATTTTTATGTTTACATTAATTCTTTAATCAGATCCTGTTTCATCTACCTTGAAGTTATCTTCAGTGTGTGGCTATTTTTCATTTCCTCCAGTGTCAGGGCTAGTTTACCATCAGTTTTGTTGCCTGTCTGATCTTACTTTTCCTCCTCACCACCTTCTGTGTTATATTCTCAAAGCTAGCTTGAGGGATCCTTTTATCATAATAAGTCAGATCAAGTGCTGCTCAAAATATTCCAAGGGCTTTCCTTCCTCCTGAAAGTAACAGCCAGAAGTTGATGGTGTACAATGTCCTAGTGTTCTAACTCTAGCTATGATTTTGCTGTTTGCATGCCTGTTTTTTTTTTCTTTCTAATATATATCAGGTATGTGAATCTCAGCGTTTTTGCACTTTGCTTTAGCTCAGAGATTCTAGTGATTTGGGTCCTCATTTCCTGAAGGACTCTAATAAATTTTACCTTGCCATTGTGACCTTCCATGACTGTTTTTCATAAAACAGCAATGCCTACCTAATCATCTTTATCCCTTATTATCCTCATAGCCCTTACTACTTTTTCACACAATTTGTATTATTGCTATTGTTTCTCTTGTTGATGGGATAACTCCTTCTGTTGCATTGTTACTATTTACCAGTGTGATCCTAGCTGTTGCTAGGAGTTAAAGTTGATACTGATGCAAACAGTTGGTTAAAGAGTTTCCTGGCTAGGGATGGCTCAGGAGGAAAGCACTTGGCTGGCTTATTTAAGGTTCTGAGTTTGTTCCATAGTACTAACCATAGCAAACATCTCAACACAGAATAGCATGTTCTTTGTTTGAATGGTTTTTTTGTTTTGTGGACTTGGTGTGCTGTTTTGGCTCCAAAAGTGATTAACAGTATGAGCCTTGATAAACTAGCATTAAATAATATACTTGTCCTATAAAACAAAAGTTGATAATGTGTTGTGGGTATAGACAGACATTGCTGTGCTTTGCTTTTATGTGAGTGTTCAGAATTGAACTCAGGTCTGGTTGCGTGGTTGGTACTTTACCCACTGAGCCATCTCCCCATCACTGTCTAATTATTTTTCTCTGTGGTAATTTAAATATGAAAATTTGGATCTATTTAGAAACAGATTCCTCTAGACTACACTGTCCAGTGTGGTAATTACTGGGTATATCCTATGCCTACTTAAGTGAATAAAAGATATTAAAAGTTCAGTGCTTTTGTCAGACTGTCTGCATTGAAAAAGTTCAGTACTTGAAAGCCTGCCTATCCAAAGCTGACATGTGTCTTTCTGCCACCACAGAGTTCTGCTGGGCTGCAGTCTTCTAGAACTTGTTTCTGTTGGGATTAACTTGATGGCCTGTTCTGTGTTCATGTCTTCTGCATTTGGTAATCCTTCTAGAGAGAGGAAAAACATCCTCCTAAGAGTCATTTGGTCACCTTTGTTACAAGAGAAATTCTAACAGTAGTTTCATCTCTCAGTTCTTTAGTGGACTTTCCCTGGAAGCTGGTGGTAGTCTTGTGGCATTTGCAAATGCAGTTTGTCTGTTGAGTTAAGTCTGTTGATTAGTGCTGTTTTACTGTTATAGGAGTAGCTACCCAGACTACAGAGAGGGGCAGGACCCTGATGAGATTGAGGAGCTGTCTTCAGAAAAGACCTTGGAATGTGATGATGAAACCATGGAGCTGATACTTCCTTCTGGTGAGTGTATTTGTCAGGAAGAAATAGCTTCTGCTGGTGTGCTGAGGAAGGCACATGTCATCTTCAGTTACCTGCTGGACCGAGGGAAAAGAACATGGACCTTAAAGTGGTTGGTTTTGTGTTCTTCAAGTACTTGTAAACTTTAAAAGTAGCTGATAAGTTGGCTGTCTCATTAAAACTGGGATGTTGTTTTCCTTGTTTCTTTTCAGGTTTAGAATATTTTGGCTAGGTATTTCCTTAATATTTTTTTTAAAATGTAGAGTGATAGATCCCTCCCCCTCTCTCTTCTGTGTATATGTATGTATGTCTTTTTCTTGTTTCTGGTCTATCTGTGTATACATGTGCGTGTAGAGGTCAAAGGTCAGTGTTGGGTATCTTCCTGAGTTGCTCTCCTCCTCATTACTTGGTAGTTTCTCACTAAACCTATAGTTCATCAGTTTGCCTAGGCTGACTGATGAGTTCCAGGGATCCGCCCCTCCAGGCCTGGGGTTACAGATGTGTGCCAAGATTCCCAACTTTTTACCTAGGTTCTGGGCACCTGAATTCAGGTCCTAATATTTATATGACAAGCACCTTACCTACTAAGCCATCTATCTTCCTAGACTTTCCTCTCAGTTTTTTTTTTTTTAATGTTCTTTTCCCTCTTTGAACTGATTCCTCTGGTACCTGTGTTCTTACATAGCTCAGGCTTTCTGTCAGTTACTTTTGCACAGGTATGACCAAAAATATGGCTTAAACAAGAATTTATCTTGGTTCATGGTTTCAGAAAACTCAGTCCATGATCATTTACCCAAATGCATTTGGGTAAAAATATAATGGCTGTGGGACCATGTGGTAGAGGAGACTGTTTACTGCATGGCAGATAGTGAGGAAAAAGGAATAGGGATAAAATAGTCTCCAGGGAGCAGGCTCCAGTGATCTGCTTCTGTCAATTAGGTCCTGCCACCTTAAGTTTCTGGTTTCTTCACTCAAACTGAAGCAGGTTTCCACAATAGTTTGATATGTTGATTTTTGTATAGCAGTGCTGGGTTGCCTATCTCTAGTAGTTGGAGAAGAGGCATGGAAGATGAACTCCGCCTTCTTCCTTGGAAAGTAGGACTCAGTGTAGGAATTTATCCCAGGAATGAGAAGATGAAGAAGTCATGAATATGAGAAGCATCCACTGTTATTTATTATATAGGAAGGAAGAAATGTGGCAGTTAACTGGTAAGAATGGAGACGCTATGGAGGGCATGGTTTGAAGTGAAAGAGAAGGGAGTATAGAGATGTTAATAAAATATTAACAGATACCTGGTGTTTACTGCGTACATAGCACAAGCAGGCTTTACAACAGGTCTGTAAATTCGATCCTCTTGTCTTCATGTGGCATATGAAGCTGACCTGTGTTCAGGCTCCTTATCCAGGACCTCACACCAAGCCTTTCTCAACTTCGTACACTTCATAGGGAGTTTTGCAGTAATAGTACAGCAGGAGCAACACCCTCTTTGCCATGAAGGTATCTGGTGAAGCATTATATATGTTGAAATCTTGCTTTCCTATTTTGTTGTACCAAAGCAGCTAAACACATCTAATATCACAAGCCGTCATTAACTCAGAATAATAACCTTTGCTGCCTAGAGCAGGATAAAATTCTTCTTAGATGGTAAGGAAGTTTTATTGTAATGTATTGTAGCCTATACAGTACATAGCGGTCTGGCTTATGGGAGCTCAAGAACTCTGTTAGACAAACAGCTAGGAAACCTGCATGGGACCTACCTAGATGTGTGTGACAGTTGCTCTGTTTGTGGGATCAGGGCCTGTACTGGCACATGAGCTGGCTTTTGGGAACCTAGTTCCCATGCTGGGATGCTTTGCCCAGCCTTGATGCAGGGGCAGGAGCTTGGTCTTGCCTCAGCTTGATGTGCCATGTTTTGTTGATGTCAATGGGAGGCCTACGCCCTTCTGACCAGAGAACTGGAGGAGGAGTGTGTAGGCAGAGGCTCCTTGCTCATTTCCTGGCCTCCCAGACCCGAAATAATTACACAGAAACTATATCAATTACAACACTGTTTGGCCAATAGCTTAGGCATATTCCCGGCTAACTCATATCTTAAATTAACCCATTTCTATTAATCTGTGTATTGCCATTGGCAGCTACATGGCATCTCCCTGACTCCACCTTCTTTCCGCCTTTATCTGCTTGGAATTCCTGCCTTGCTTCATTCTTCTAAGCCACTGGCTGAAACAGCTTCTTTCTTAACCAATGGCAATAAAACATATTCACAACATACAGGGGGAATCCTACATCAGAGGTGGATGGATGGGGAGTCGGGGTGCAGAGGGAGATGTGGAGGAGACAGGAGGAGAGGAGGGAGGGGAAACTGCAGTCAGGATGTCAAATAAATGAAAAATTACTAAAAAATTACATAATGGTGAAAGGGTGAATGTAATCAACTCAAAACCTCTCTAGCTTTTACAGAATGAGAGATTCTGCCAATCTTCCGTCTCCGTGATTTCTGTACCTGAAAATTAGCCAATTGAGAGTTGAAGGTATTTGGAGAAATAGCATTGTTGTGACCTGGTTATTCTAGAACTGTATTTATTAAATGTTAGAATTGAGAGAAGCCCACAGCAGTACAGCATAAGAGAATGTGGGTATCAGAGAGAGACTTCTAGAACCTGTGTCCTGATAAGCACCAGGAGCTGTGCTTACCTCGTAAGATGAGTCTGTCCCTGTTTCGCTAACTCCAAATTCTTCTTACCCAGGGAAGAAGGTAACTGCAGATCTTAAGTAAGCTGAATAAGGTGATTCTTACAAGCAGTGACTGACATGTGGAACACTGTAATGTTGGCTTCATTTTCTATCTACTTTAGTACATTATATTACACAGACATATCCTATTTGAGAATCACGCTTTATTTGGGTGAAGTTTTCATCCGGACTTTACATTTCTGAAAATTGGTAAAGAATATTTAATTATGTAGAAAACACAGTGAAGCCCCAAATGGGTGTCTTTAGGAAACTACTTCTTCTATTCAGATAATCGAGCAACTTCTAAATGTCTTTTGAATATTTTTATTCTGAGGCATTTGTCTGTGTGGTCATTTCATCTGGCTATCATTTATCTGGTTTCTTTACAACTACCAGCATCTTCTTTCTAAAACACGAGTATATTTTCTTTACCCTCTGTGGTTCCTCACCAGGAGTTGTTGCCTTCACGGCATTTGAGAGCTTCTTCTGGTCCACCTTGTCACACATTCATCTGTAGGTCTCTGTATGGGTGGTGCCTCCAGTACTCTACTCCACCAGAAGACTTGTCTGGGATTTACTCCTTGGAAGATTATTCTTAGACTTCTCTGCTCCTAGAATACTTGTGCATCTGTCTGATAATTCGCTTTACTCCTTTGTAGTTGTTGTTTTGCTTATCTCTCTTCCCTCATAACCTTTTAAAAACATGCATATATTTTAAGTAAACACATTAATTTTACCTATCTATGAATATGTGACATTCCAGCATATTCATCATCTCATACATAATTGTTCTTTTTGTTGAGAACACTAAAATTCTCCCTGTTGTCACCTTTGAAATCATTGTCTTTCATCACTGTTAAGGTACGTGCATGCGATGCTATACAACGGGAGAGAGAAGTGATTCCCTCTCCATTACTTACGAGAACTGACTCTTTCTCTTAGTACTGAGACTCAGACGCATAAAAACAGGATAAATGTTGTTGATGGAGGGGGCGGAAGTGACTTCCAAAGGGAAAGCAAACCTGGTCCCTTGGGTCTGTATAGGAAAGCAGAGAGGAAAGGGAAGGGAAGGAAAAAATGAGCAGAGGAGGCTTGCAGGGACTTAGAATCCTACTTGCCTTTCTCTGTACAGGTTTGTAACAACTCGGAAAATAGAAGTCTCTGAACAGCATTAATAGAGAAATGTAGTGGCAGCGTGTGATCAGAGGACCTCAGAAATCCCTCGTGTGCTTGGGTTACCGTGGCTGTTAGTGTAAAGCCAGTTTGGGACCATACACCCAAGAGTTTGCTTTAAACTGGCTTCCAAAGTGTCAACTGTGGTACCTGAAGTGTAGATAGATACTCAGATTGTTGAGTAAAATCAGCAGCTAGGTGATTCCAAAGACAGTGAAAAAAGTACCCAGCAGAGGGTGCTCTGAACATTTCTCTGGAAGATTGTGGTGTGGCACAGTTCCCTTTCCTTCATTACTCTTTAGTTCATATGGAGGAAATTGGTGTGAAAGATACGTTATTTGCCAACTGGCCAGATGAAACTGGTGTTGTATCTATGAGAAATGCACAATTAATTTTAGGATATTAGAGTTGGAGATACTCTAGTATCTAATATCAGTTGCATTGGCTGTTCAGCAGGAATGGATAGTTTCATAAGCAGTTGCATGATGACAGAAGTTTCATAAGTCAGTCATAAATGTTGTTACTGGGCAACCATAGCATTCTAAAGCTGGTGTGTTCTTCCGAGAGCCTTTAGGTTGAGCTGCTCTTAGCACTTTATGTGGTGTTAGTGCCAAGTTCTCACTGTAACTGACGGCAAAAGTAGCTCACTTCTCTTCTGCCAGCTGTCAGTAGTTGGAAGATACATTTGCAAATGTTGCTTATGAACATCATATTTATTTACTGTATACTAATTACCATTTTAGTATTTACTCATTTAGGGATAAACATCCTTGCAAATCTGGACACCTGACTTAGCATTGTAATCTGGAAATCTGAGTAAAAGTGCTGAGATTTTCCAAGAGAAGCTTCATTTAGATGTGAATCTTTTCCCATTAGATTCATCTCACATGGACATTCAATGATTTTCCTGAGTTGAGGCACCAGGTGCAAACCAAGGTCTTGTCATGAAAATGCCTGAAGCACCAAGTAGCTGGCTTCAGAGAGATACCTTTTATCTGTCCTTGCTGGTATCCAAAGACCATGAGATTAAATTTGAAGGGTCTTTTCATCATCACCTGAGTCTGGTCACAAAATGTCACATCAGGGTGGCAAGGGATATTTTCCAAGGGTTATGCCAGGTACAGGCACTCAAAAACCTTGGCACATTGTTTTCCATGTTAGTCCAGAAATAGATCCTGTAAGCAGATATAGCCTTCTGAAGCTTATGTGATAGACTGCTTATGCTTGCTCAGTTGTCAGTGCTTTGATTTATGGAAATTGAAAACTACTCTAGGGGCTATATACAGGATTTTACCCCTCCGTGTTTATCTTCAGTGGGAATGGCTATTTCATGCTTTGTGTATATGTTAAATATCCTATGGGTTTTTATTTGGAAATGTATTTGATTGCTTGTGTCCTAATTAATATTTTTCTAAAAAATTTAGCTTTTTATTAGTAAATCTACAAGTGGTGTGGATGCCACTGGCCTAGGGATCAGTTTTTCATGGTAGTAAGGGCGAATCACCTTTTGAAAACAATTCCTCTGTTGGCACCTAGAGTTAGCGGTCTCTGAAGCATACCTTAATTCTTAGTTCCTTGCACTGAAGCCATACGATTTGGTTATTTCCCGATTAGTGGTCAGAAAGCAATAGTTGAGGCTTTGTGTACTGCTCTGTCTCTCGTAGCTCTTCAGGTCTGTTTTGTAGCACAAAGGGGCTAGAGGCGTGGATGAGTGTGGCTGTGCTCCACAAAACTCACAGGCTGCTGGAAGGGGCTTGTTACCCTTGACCATATCAGATGCACCTCACTCTTAAATAGGAACCTCAGATTGTTCCTCTAGTAAATAACTAACTTATGTTGGGATTTTATTAGTCTAACTGTAGAAGTTCCAGACTTCATTCACATGGCCGATACCTTTGTCCCTTAATTTTCTAGTTTGACATGCATATTCTCTTTCTTTGTTTTAAAATTTTATTTACTATTACTTTGTGGGTGGGAATGTGTGTGTATGTGGCATGGTACATATGGGAAGGCCAGAGGATACTCTGGGGTTGGTTTCTCTCTAGCCATCTTAACGTGGTTTCTAGGGATTGAACTTAGTTCCTGGGTCAGCACAGCATGAGCCATCGCCATCTCACTGGCCCTCTCCTGAATGTGTTACACAGTTGACGGTGGGTCTGTGCAGTGATATATACAACCATATATTGTAACAACATCAAAATATGTTGGGAATTAAAATTAAGAATTCATTTCTCAAAACTTGATTGGTTTATACTGTTTCATTAGATTTCTTTTCTGTTTTTTTGAGGCAGGGTTTCTCTGTGGCTTTAGAGCCTGTCCTGGAACTAGTTCTTGTCGACCAGGCTGGCCTCGACTCACAGAGATCTTCCTGCCTCCGCCTCCCAAGTGCTGGGATTAAAGGCCTGCACCACCACCTGACCTGACTTCATTCGATTTCTTAAATAATCACAGGCTTTGAAGAGAATTTAGCTTTATCATTTCTGAGGTAATCAGGTGGTTTCTACTGTTTAGGAAGGAGCATCTCCACTTTGTCAATATGGCTAGATGATACTTTGCTGTTGGTGGTTTGCCTTGGAATTTTGCTATGTTCAGTAGCATCTCTGGCCTTCAGCCACTAGATGTCAGTAGCAGTCCAGCTATAACAAGAAAGATGTCCACAGTGGGTGTCGGACGTCCCTGTGGGGTAAAGTTTACTCCTGTTGGAGGATCCCTGGAATAGAGCACTGACCCAGAGAAAAGATGGTTTCATTTTTGTTCTGCTCTGACTATGACTTGTAGACCTAATGTCAGGACTATTCCTGCTTGATCTTTCTCAGGGATTTTTTTTAGCCTTTATCTCTCTATTTTTTTAATGCTGGTCTATTTTTCTCTAGCAGATAAAGATTGCCCTGGGATTACATCTGTTTTCCTACTAGGTTTCCTAAAGTTTTATGCCCTTGAAGATCTTTTCGGAATCCTTTGGCTTATAGCTCTAACTTGAAAGAACTGCCCTGTTCAGTATTTGAATGTTTGCTCTTTTGAAAAACAGGTGCCAGAGTGGGCCATCGCTCCTTGATGAGATACTACAAACAACGATTTGGCTTGCCAAGGGCTGTGACGGTTGCTAGAAACCAGAAGGCTGTGGGCAGGGTACTCCAGCAATACCGAGCCCTGGGGTGGACAGGCAGCACAGGTACATTTATGATCCGTGGGTTTTGTGGGGTTGGGTAACATGTTATCATTTGCGTTGTACTGGGTCTTCTCCAAGGGAAGCTTGACTCCTTAGCTCTGGGGCTTCCATTACCATATGATACCTAGGACAGTAAGTCCAAGACTTATATTCTTATATACATAATATTCCTGGCTTAGTAATTTGATATACATCATGTTTATAACATGTTTATAATAGTTTATCATGTATACAATAGTATATCATGTTTATAATAGTTACAAAAAGTATAACTTAGAAATCATTACAAGTTGAAATTACCTGGAGGTAACACAGAAAGAGTATCTTAGTGGTTAATAGCTTGAACTGTGGAATATAATGTGTAGTCACATGTTATAAACTTTTATATTGTGAGATTATTAAATATCAGTTTCTATTCATACAAGGGATATAATTGATATAATTGAGAGCCTTGGCTGTCCTAATGCATGTACTACTTGTTGACAGCCCTCCTTGGCAATTTTTCTAAGTAGAAGAAGATTAGGATGAGTAAAGCTGGCAGCTGAAGTTACTAGGCTTTGAAACCACAGGGCGCCACTACTTACCTCTTAGAGTGTGCTGTACAAAGTTGTCTTCTTGCTCTTCTGAGAAATAACTGTCAAGGTGGAGGTGGTGGAGACAAGAGGACAGCCCTCTGATGTCCTGGAAAGCTCTGGTGCCTAGAATCACTGCAGACTCACTGCTTACAAAGTTCACACACACAGTTCTGGGCTCACGTAGACCTCCGAGCTCCGTTGCTTAGAACCCCACATTGGCATGTCTTTAAATATAGAACTCGCTTACCTTAAGCCACTTTGGAAATTCTCTACAAAGATTTGACTTCTCTGGCAACAAGTAAGAGACCTTGCCTCATTTCTCACCCTCCTTCCAACCGCAGGAGCAGCGCTTATGCGTGAGCGGGACATGCAGTATGTTCAAAGGATGAAGTCGAAGTGGATGCTGAAGACGGGGATGAAGAACAATGCCACTAAGCAGATGCATTTTAGGGCCCAGGTGCGGTTCTGAGAGACCGAGACTGAGGGATGCATCTCTGACTGCACTTTCCTTCTTGTCCGAGGACCAGTGAAGCCAGATTGTGGAATGGATCTTTTGCTGCTACTTCATTTGTTCTGATCTAATAAAGTCAGAATCATGTCAGTCTTCAGATGTCATTTTTGAGCAGTTTAAAGCTTTTAAGTGGTGATGTGTTTGGTGGGTTCCAGGACCTGCATCACTGCCTGACAGGTGCTTTATCACCTCAGCTTCCAAATGCTTTCGGCTGTCAGCATAGTGTGGGGACATGTATTTGCCTGCTCCGGAATTCGTTTGCATTTCAGAATAACTCACCATGTCATGTCACGGGACCTAGGTCAGGGACTTTGCAGCTTACATGGAGCGAAATCGAATGTCACTCATGAATGTGTTTGGCTGAGGAAGTAGTCCATGTGTCTGGGCATGTAGATAAAGTGTAGGGAGGAAAGAACATGTGAAGGGCTTGCTGTGAAGGGCTTTTAATTTCTAAGTAAGAACAAAGAATGCCAGCTTTTATGTCATTTTTATGAGTGTCTCACAGTTAAGTCTATGCAGAGGTTCTTAGTGTAGGTTGCTTAGGAGAAGGCACTAGTGATTCATCATCAGGAAAGCTAAGCTCAGTATCCATTGAGCTACTTTTGTGACTTTGGAAAGGTGATATAGTTCTTAATCTTTAAATTGTTTTGGGTTGTTCTTTCAATCTCACAAGTCGTGAGGGCTCAATAAACCAGTCAATAAACCAATAAACCAGTCAAAGTACCCATTCCATAGTAGGCTTCCCAGCAGTGGGTTAAAGTATGAAGTCTCCTTCAATGTCAAAATGGCCATACCAAGGTCAAAGTCATAGGGAGCACAGTACTCTGATGCAGTGACATCGGATGCCAGGAGGCTGCAGTTATCAGGATGGTTTGCTAAATGGCCTTTGCCAGCCTGTTTTGTTTTTAAACTTAGGATACAGAATTGAATTTTATGTTCCTCAGGATACAAATTCACTATCATTTAAAGAGAGAAGGGAGCTCTCTTTGAGTTTTTTCCTCCATCTCTTCTAGCATCCTCCCCATAGAAGTACTCAGTCTTTTGACATCTCTGACGTGTTCCGAAATCTGTACCTTTGTAGTGTGTTTCAGGTGGTTTTTTTTTTTTTTGTTGTTTGTTTTGGGGTATTTTTGGATTTTTTTAAAATTTAAATTTATTTTTTTAAAACAATCTTTTCTCATCCCAATCCCAGTCAATCCCAGTTCCCACTCCCTCCCCCTCCCCTCCTGCTCCCTCCACCTTCCCTTCACCCCACCCCCAGAGAGGGTAAAGCTTCCCATGGGGAGTCAACAATGTCTAGCACATCACTTTGAGGCAGGACCAAGGTCCTTCCCGCTCTCTCTAGGCTGAGCAAGGTATTTTTCCAAAGAATGGGTTCCCAAAAGCCAGTTCACATGACCCCACAGTCTGCCCCAGCCATGCAACTGTCACCCACATTCAGAGGGCCTAGTTTGGTCCTATGTAGGTTCCCCTGCTGTCAGTCTGGAGCCAGTGAGCTCCCACTAGCTCAGGTCAGCTGTCTCTGTGGGTGTCCCCATCATGGTGTTGACCCCTTTGCTCATATTATTGCTCCTCCTTCTCTTCGACTGGACTTTGGAATCTCAGCCCAAAGCTTCACTGTGGATCTCTGCATCTTCTTCTGTCAGTTGCTGGATGAAGGTTCTATGCTGACCTCCCTGTAAGATAGTAGTCTGACTACAGTACAAGGCCGGTTCAGGCACCCTCTCCACTATTGCTTAGGGTCTTAGCTGGGGTCATTCAGGTGGTGCGTGTTTAATTTACACCCTACTGAATATGTGCACTAGTTGTGTTAGACCTCCTCTTAATTTGTTTTCATTCAGCATCAGGTGTCTAACTCATTCCTTCTGACTGTTAACCTGGTGTTCTGCCATGTTGTACTTACCTCCTGTTGTCTAAGCCACCAATACCATACCTCCAGCTTATCCAGTTATATACACACCTTTTTTTTTGTCATGTTCCTTCTTCCTCCTCTGCTGCTTCTCTTCCTCTCTTTTTCTTTTGCTTCTTCCCACTGGAGTAGAAGACAATGGTTTTGGTGTTTATTAACCTCCCAAATACTAAATACTAATACTACCTCCATTTTTTATTAGCTATCATCCACCAAGAGAGCCTTTGTTCTGATTTTGGGCTTATAGTGAAACCTGGTGTCCACGTAGTTTTGTAAAAATTTATTTGCCTTTTCAGTTTGTGGAGGCTTTCTTCCTGGGATTAATCCCAGGACCAGATCTGGCCCTACCAGGTTGGTTTATGTGGCTTTAGCTTGAGACATCAAGTCTGGATCAGTACTGAGACAGCATAAGCTGATTCCTCTCCTTGCATGTTGCAGAGGCGCCTGGCGGCCTGGTTTTCACTGCCCACCTCCAGAATAGACACTGGGCTGCTGTATTTTTTCTGCATTCTGTTCCACAAATTCGTGTTTCCTGACTGTAAGCATATTTTTTGATTCTCTACTGTAAGGAATTATTGCTGTTTCATAGGTGAGGAAATAGACTCAGAAGTTCAGTAACATTTTACTATTTTTTTTTTAATTTATTAGATTTAAAAAAAAATAACAATCAGGGAAGGGAGTACAAGTGCCCTCCAGTCCCTTAAAGTTTCTGGCCATTCAGTGGGACTTCTCCCTGGCTACTGGTTTTCATACTTACCCCACTCCAGCTTGCCCCCAAGCACCTCTTTCCATCTGTGGGGGCCCAGGATCTCCCAACTCAGCCTGCTTCAGGGCTGAGGCTCTGGGGACAAAGTGGTCCTTGGCCAGCAAGTGGCCCTGATCCAGTTCCAGCAGATCCATCCAGAGGGGTAAGTGTGTCCCCGCCCAGATGCCCCTGGAAGGGAGTACAGGCGCCCTCCAATCCCCTAAATTTTCTGGCCATTCAGCGGGGGTTCTCCCTGGCTACTGGTTTTCATACTTATCCCAACCCAGCTTGCCCCCAAGCACCCCTTACCATCTGCAGGGGCCCAGGATCTCCCAAATCAGCCTGCTTCAGAGCTGAGGCTCTGGGGACAAAGCGGTGAGTGCAAGGCTGCAGGGGTTTCTTTGTTCCATGGAGCCATTGTCTGCGAGGTCCTTGGCCAGCAAGTGGCCCTGATCCAGTACCAGCAGATCCATCCGGAGGGGGTCCTTAGATCCACCACCACAGGGATGAGGGAATCTGAGAGCCAACTCCAGTGCTGAAAGGACCTAAGAGAGGGCAGAACAAGAAAAATCCCCAAGTACACAGTTAGCCACAACAAAAATCGGACCAAGCCACCGAGACTCCCCTGACCGCATTCAAAGGAAGAGATGGGCAGGCGCCAATGCAAGAATTCCTCCAACAACATGAAAAGCAACATGATAACACCAGGATCCAGCAAATATGCAACAGGAAGACTTGAACAACCTAATCCAGAAGAAAAAGAAATCAACTTTAAACGTAACATTATGAAAGTGATAGAGACCATTAAAGAGGATGTGAAAAACTCCTTTAAAGAAATGGATGGGAAGACTTAACAAAAAGTTAGGAGAATATGAATAAATCCCTCAAAGATACCCTAGAAAACCGAGAAAAAGCAATCAAACAGGTAATGGAAACAGTTCAAGACTTGAAAACTGAAATGGAGACAATGAAGAAAAACCGAGGGATGGCTGGATATGGAAAATCTAGGTAAATGAACAGGAACTACAGAGACAAGTATAACCAACAGAATACAAGAGATAGAAGAAAGAATCTCAGACGCTGAAGATGTGATAAAGAAAATAAACTCATTGATCAAGGAAAACAACAAATCCAACAAATTCTTAACACAAAACATCCAGAAAATCTGGGATACCATAAAAGACCAAACCTAAGAATAATAGGGGTAGAAGAAGGAGAAGACATACAGCTCAAAGGCCCAGAAAATACACTCAACGAAATTATAGAAGAAAACTTTCCCAACCTAAAGAAGGATATTCCTATGAAGGTACAAGAAGCATACAGAACACCGAATAGACTGGATCAAAAAAAAAAAAAACCCCATCCCCTCGCCATATAATAATCAAAACACAAAACATACAGGAGAGTTTTAAGAGCTGCAAAGGAAAAAGGTCAAGTAACATATAAAGGTAAACCTATCAGAATTACACCTGTCTTCTCTATGGAAACCATGAAAGCCAGAAGGTCTTGGATAGATGTGCTGCAGACACTAAGAGACCATAGATGCAAGCCCAGACTACTATACCAGCAAAGCTTTCTTTTACCATCGATGGGGAAAACAAGATATTCCAGGATAAAAACAAATTTAAGCAATACATAGCCACAAACCCAGCCTTACAGAAAATACTAGAAGGAAAACCACAACGAAAGGAAGCAAACAACACCCATAATAAAACAGACATCTAACATCCCTCCACCAGCACAACTCAAAGAAGGAATACACACAAACTCTAGCACACCCCCCCACCCAAAAAAAAAATAACCGGAGTTAACAACCACTGTTCATTAATATCACTGGACTCAATTCACCTATAAAAAGGCACAGGTTAAGAGAATGGATACAAAAGCAGGATCCAACATTCTGTTGTTTACAAGAAACACACCTCAACCACAAGGACAGATATTATCTCAGAGTAAAGGGTTGGGAAAAGGTTTTTCAATCAAACGGCCCTAAGAAACAAGCAGGTGTGGCTATACTAATATCGAACAAGATCGACTTCAAACTAAAATCAATCAGAAGAGATGGAGATGGACACTTTATACTCCTAACAGGAATAATCCATCAGGATGAAGTCTCAACCCTGAATATCTATGCCCCTAATATAAAAGCACCCACATATGTAAAAGAAACATTACTAGAACTCAAAGCACACATCAAACCCCACACACTAATAGTAGGAAATTTCAACACTCCTCTCTCACCAATGGACAGGTCAACCAGACAGAAAATTAACAGAAAAATACGAAAACTAACAGATGTAATGAATCAAATGAACTTAATAGACATCTATAGAACATTCCACCCAAACAGGAAAGAATATACCTTCTTCTCAGCATCTCATGGAACCTTCTCGAAAATTGATCACATACTCGGTAACAAAGCAAACATCCACAGATACAAAAAAATTGGAGTAACCACCTGTGTCTTATCGGATCACCATGGAGTAAAGATAGAATTTAACAACAATTCCACCCCCAGAAAGCCTACAAACTCATGGAAACTGAACAGTCAACTACTGAGCCACTCCTGGGTCAAGGAAGAAATAAGGCAAGAAATAAGAAAAATAAGGAAAGAAATAAGGAAGAAATAAGGAAATCTTCCTTGAATTCAACGAAAATAAAGACACAACATACCCAAACCTATGGGACACTATGAAAGCAGTGCTAAGAGGAAAGTTCATAGCATTTAGTGCCCACATAAAGAAAACAGAGAAAGCACACATTAGTGACTTAACAGCACACCTGAAAGCTCTAGAAAAAAAAAGAAGCAGACTCACCTAGGAGGAGTAGAAGACTGGAAATAATCAAACTGAGGGCTGAAATCAACAAAATAGAGACACAGAAAACAATCCAAAGAATCAATGAAACGAAGAGCTGGTTCCTTGAGAAAATCAACAAGATCAACAAACCCCTGTCCAAACTAATCAAAAGGCAAAGAGAGAACACTCAAATTAACAAGATGAGAAATGAAAAGGGGGACATAACAACAGACACTGAGGAAATTCAGAGAATCATTAGGTCTTACTACAAAAGCCTGTATGCCACAAAATTGGAAAATGTAAAAGAAATGGACAATATTTTAGATAAATACCATATACTGAAATTAAAACAAGACCAGGTGAGCAATTTAAATAGACCTATAAGTCGCGAGGAAATAGAAGCTGTCATAAAAAACCTCCCAACCAAAAAAAGCCCAGGACCAGATGGTTTTAATGCAGAATTCTACCAGAACTTCCAAGAAGAGCTAATACCTATACTCCTTAAGGTGTTTCACATAATAGAAACAGAAGGGTCATTGCCAAACTCTTTTTATGAAGCTACAGTTACCCTGATACCAAAACCGCACAAAGACGCAACCATGAAAGAGAATTACAGACCAATTTCACTCATGAACATCGATGCAAAAATTCTCA
>PVIU01019776.1:0-35591 GCA_004026605.1 Ondatra zibethicus
CTTGGACTTCCAACAGGGCAGGGCACCATGCCCTCTTTCAAGGAAGAAGGGGGAGGGAGGAGGGGTGGGGGGGGTAGTGGGAGGGGACCGGGAGAAGGGGAAGAAAGGAAAAAAAATTTTATTTCTTTAATTATGTTCTTGAATGGAAAAAATAAAACAAAACAATGTATGGAAAAAAAAAAAAGAAAATTCTGCTTCTCATCTGGAAGCCCAGTTAAGATTACTTAGCCAAGGTGGTTCTTCAGAATCAAAGAGTATTAGATCTCTTCTTCATGAGACAAGGAGGACTCTGTATGGCACTGGGAGAATCCAGATTTTTTCTTAATGATATATTTATTATGCATATAGTGTTCTGCCTGCATGTATGCCTGCAGGCCAGAAGAGAGCAAGAGGGCACCAGATCTCATTATGGATGGTTGTGAGCCACCATGTGTTTGCTGGGAATTGAACTTAGGACCTACGGTAGAGCAGCCAGCGCTCTTAACCGCTGAGCCGTCTTTCCAGCCCCCATATTCTTTTCTTAAAAACTGTCTTCCTTTTGTGATTTGATATTTATTTTTATAGACAACAAGAGTAAAAGTGTGCCATCATCTACGTGGATAAGTTAGTCAATTCTCAAGTGCCGGGATTAAGGTCACAAAGCACCCAACTAAGTAGAAAACCAAAGCCTGGAAATTTCTTAAACTATGAAAATATTTTTTAAGTTTTTAAAATTAATTATTTGTGTATGGATGTGCACATGTATGTTTGCAAGGGGATATATGTGTGAGGATGCTATGGGTCATGAAAATCAGAGATCTAGCCAGGCCGTGATGGCGCACACCTTTAATCCCAGTACTCGGGAGGCAGAGGCAGGCGGATCTCTGTGAGTTCGAGGCCAGAAGAGCTAGTTCCAGGACAGGCTTCAAAGCTACAGAGAAACCTGTTTTGAAAAACTTAAATAAATAAATAAAATCAGAGATCTAGATGTAGAAATTGGTTCTCTCTTTCCATCATGTGGGTCCTGAACTCAGGAAACTGGGCTCAGCCCTAGGTCCTTTACTTGCTGAGCCATCTTGTCAACCTGAAAATCATTTCTCTAAGTACAAGTTTTTCACATGTAAATCATCTACATTTCAACCAATTCCATGCCAAAAAAACCTCTCCCCCCCAAAAAAAAACAAAAAAAAACCCCAGAACATATTTAGTCTTATACTTTAAAGTATCAAGTTAGTGTAAAAACAACTTACTATTGAAATTTGTTGTCTGATATTGAAGTACATTTTTAAATGATGGTTATACATCATATACATCATCTTTTTTTGTTTGTTTTTCAAGACAGCGTTTCTTTGTTTAGCCCAGACTGTTCTGGAACTAGCTATGTAGGCCAGGCTGGCCTCAAACTCACAGATATCCACCTTCCTCTGTCTCCTGAGTGCTGGGATTAAAGGTGTGCACTAGCACTGCCCAGGTGTACATTACCTTAATGTGCATTCTCAGTGTATTTTACTCTGCACATTATTCATGACCTGCTGGTTTTTATATATTGTACTATGAAAATGTCAGACAAGATTCAAATCTGAGTAATCCTTCCTTCCTTTCCTTCCTTCCTTCCTTCCTTCCTTCCTTCCTTCCTTCCTTCCTCCCTCCCTCCCTCCCTCCCTCCCTCCTTCCCTTCCTTCCTCCCATCCAACCACCTACCTAACTACCTATGTATCAGGTCTCTCTACATAGCCCTGGCTGTCCTAAACATACTAGGTAGACCAGGTTGGCCTTAAACTCAGTAGAGATCTTCCTACCTTTACTCCTAAGTACTGGGATTAAAGGCTATCACACCTGCCTTGAGTGATTTTCTTATTCCAGATCAAAATGAGTTGTCAAACAGCAGAGAAAACTTGAAACACTGCCAGTCCATACCGGGCAGCTGTGGTTCAAGAAGTTTTGCTGAGGAAAAAGTCTTGAAGTCAAGGCGCCCAGTGACTAGCCATCAGAAGTCGACAATGACCACCTGAGAGCGGACGCCAATACTCCAATGTCACGTCACTCTCAATGGCTATGCAGTATCTAAAACTAACTGGAGGGGAAGCTCAGTGAGGGAGCCCAGGAGCTCACGGAGAAACTGACCACCTCAGCTGCTGTCCTCTCTTATGCTTTCCAGGAGTTCGCAGAATTTCTATTTTTATTTTACAGAAACACAAAAGCTCATTTCCCATTGGCAAAAATGTGTCAGAGTCTAATTATGATTTAAAACTCACAGTCCAATACCACAATTCTTTTAATACCAACCTAATAACAGTCTTTTTTCTTTGATAATTTCTTATAGGCTATCCACAATATTTCAAATTTCTAAACATAAGACTTTTTACAAGTAAACAACTTGTTTAAAATACTTACTTTGATTTTTTCTGCCAAGGATGGTGTAATATTGATTTCTCTTTCTCCTTCATCATACATTTGAAAAATTAGATTCTGCATTACATCCCCTGCGATCCAATTAACCTCATCCTGATGCTTGACCTGGATCGCCTTTTGTCCCTCCACACTAAATATCTGTAGTCGAGCAACGTGGCTACTGGGTAGTAACTTGATAGTCTTTTCCACAGGTGACACATTTTTACAACTCTAGAAGAGAAAAGATGAATATACACTGAGTGGCCTATGTATTCGTTTTCTCTTTTCTCTAATGGCAAATCCATGGGCATGGCTTAACAATTTAGTTTCGGTAATAGAAAAGAGCATCTCATCACAGTTACACCTGTAACTTTGTAATCAGGTTTTATCATTAAAAAGGCATTACAAGCCAGATGTGGTGGCACCCACCTGCAATCCCAGCACTTGGGAGGTGTGGGCAGGAGGTCAGGAGTTCAAGCCATTCTCAGCTACACAGTAAGTTCAAGGTCAGCCTGGAATGTACAGGAGACCTTGCCTTTAAAACAAACAAAAAAAAAGTATTATATTTTTAATAATATAAATTTTATACCGTCAGGCATAATTGCATAGGGTACATTCTGAAAACTACTAACAAAGATGCCTTCTTTCTTGTTTCTTAAATTCATTTAAAATTATTATAAATTCACAAGATTTAAGTCACAGATTCAGGAAAGAAGAAACCAAGAACTTTCCATTAAATTGAACACAAATTGCTGCCACAGAAGATACTACATTTTAGTATTAAGCTGTACTGAAACCATAGTTTGTTTTTTCTCAGTTAACAGCACACTGGGATAAATCAAGCAACTTCTTCATAGCCAGAAGGGATTTAGATGCCTCAAAACCTGAGCTTATCAACATACTGAGAAATTTATACTGATTACTAGCACATCACTAGTACAGGATCCATCATAAAGAAGCTGAATTAAACCATTACACCACCACTTCTTAAACAAACTGTAATACCTTCAATGGCACAAAGTTATTAATTCTAAAATAACTTTAACTATTACTTAATTTGTTTTCTTTCTTGTCTATCTACAACTATTCCTATAGATAACCATTAAGGTTATTTAAAATTTATTAGTTTATTTTAAAACTCTACATTACAAAATATTAAGCAGTGCTAGGTGGTGGTAGTGTATATATCTCTAATCCCAGCATTCGGGAGGCAGAGACAGGCAGATCTCTGTGAGATCGAGGCCACCCTGAGCTACAGAGTGCGTTCCAGGACAATCAAAGCCACACAGCGAGACCCTGCCTCAAAAATTAAAATAGGGGCTGGAGAGATGGCTCAGTGGTTAAGAGCATTACCTGCTCTTCCAAAGGTCCTGAGTTCAATTCCCAGCAACCACATGGTGGCTCACAACCATCTGTAATGAGATCTGGTGCCCTCTTCTGGCCTTCAGGCATACACACAGACAGAATATTATATACATAATAAATAAATAAATATAAAAAAATTAAAATAAAATATCAAGCAATTGATTTTAAAGGCATACACGTTTACTTGACTTTCTTCCTCTCAAGGTTGCTTGCTGCCTTTGGACAAGACACTAGAAACTGCATAAAAGCATACATAACCTGCTATTTGTGTTAACAAATCTCAATTCCTCATCTTCTAATACTATTGCATAATAACCTAAGTCCCTTTTGCTTCAAAGGCCAGATCCTTCCCATCCTCACATAACTGTGAGTCCTATACTTTTTGATAGTCTGCAAGATATTACTGCATGCACGCATCTGCATGCGCACACACATGTTGCCTACATTAGAAAGGAAATGCATCCTTAGTATTTTAAGATTAGCAAGGGCTGCAGCTCAGTGGAAAAGTACTTGGCAAAGACCCTTGGTTTGACTGAAGAGGGGGGAAAAGATTATAAAACCTAATGAGGCTTAAAAGAATTAGAATGAGCCAGGTGGTGGTAGTGCATGCCTTTAATTGCAGCCATTAGGAGGCAGTCACAGGCAAATCTCTGTAATTCTGAAGACAGCCTGGTCTACAGAGAGAGTTCCGGGGTGGGGGTGGGGGTAGGGGGGGAAGAGAATTAGAATGAAGGTAAGAGGTTTTTGCCCCTTTACGGCTCAAGGCATTAATATTAGATATATAAGGGTCACTATATTAGTACTGAACAGACAAATTAGTAGGTAAGTGTGAGTTAAGCAGCTGATTGATTCCTCTCCCACATCAACTGCTAAGAAATCTATTCAAGTATCAATGTTTGTTACCTCATCTAGCAATTGTATGGAGCGTTTCTAGTACCCTCCACTAGCCATGTACGCTTACAAAAAATTACACTCATGCATATAAGATAAAGGTCTTCATGTTTTTCAGTGGTAGCTCAAGTGGGAATATTTGCAAAACTTTCAAAGAAACAAACAGGAATAAAACACAATGGTGTGCTTTAATGTTAGGTAAGTTTTAAGAAACTATTTCCTGAGTTAGAGAGATGACTCAGTGGTTTAGAGCACATACTACTTTTGTGATCCACCTAAGTTCAGCTCCATTGCCTAAACCAGGTGGGTCACAACTGCTTAGAACTCTAGCTTTAAGGAATCCAAGGACTCTGGGTCTCTGAGCAGACCTACTCTTACATATACTTACCCCCATATAGATACACCCACATACCCCTACACACATCCAATTTAAAATATACCTTTATATAAGGAAAATATACTCAATAGTAGTTATAAACATTGTAAGAGATCTGATCAAGAAAATTATTAATACGTAATAGATAATGCTAAATACTATTACACTTCACATTGTTTTTCTTAAGAGAACCAAAGTATTATATATATAGCATCAAACAACTTTGCATAACTACTCTACGGCTGTTAAAGAGTCGGCGTAATACCAAGGAGAATGGTAGCTTACAGGTATCTCAATCCTAGCGGTCAGTGTCTGGTCTTTCTTAATGTTCTGAACGTGAATTGCTGACCCTGTTAGGATGCTGGTCCCAGAGCTACTGCAATCCACAGTGTAGACTGGCAGGCTTGGAGCACCTAGAAACTAGAGGGAGGACAGAAAAATCATTAATGACCCAATCCATAACTCATTAACTGTTCAAATTCATGAATAATTTACCATAGCTTTTGGGCTGGACACTGGAAAATTCTAAGTAAAACTCAAGACACTAGAATTTTTTAATAAAAAGTAATTTTCTATGTTACATAAAATTTACCATTTTAGAAAAGCTAAATTCCTCAAACACTATTCTTTTTTTTTTAACTTAAAAAAAAGATCACATGTATATCTGAGTGTGTGTGTGTGTGTGTGTGTGTGTGTGTATGTGTGTGTGTGTGTGTGTGTGTGTGTGTGTATGTCTAAGGAAAGAAGAGGCTATGGGATCTCCTGGAGCTGAGATTACAGAAGTTACAGCCATCTCGCAAGCCTTTTTTACTGTCTTGAGTTTCCTTTGTTGTAGATCTTATCCTACCTTTGTTTCTGTGTTAATCAAAAACTCTCAGAGAACTTTATCATTCTCTTTAATAAGTGAACACCTTCTCTAAAGTCCAGGGAGGGATGTGAGGAGATGGTTCAGTAGTTAATAAAGCACTTCTATACAAGGACAACATGAGTTTGAATCCCCAGAGACTACATCAAACTAGTCCCTACAGTGCACTTCTCCAATCCCAGTGTTCCTAAAGCAGAGTCGGAGACAGAGACATAGGAATGTCCTGAAGCTAGCTGCCCAGCTACTCTGCCATATGCATTCAGACACGCGAAAACTGACACACACAGAGACATGTATACGAGGGGGTAGAGGAAAGAGAAGGGAGAAAATTTATGAAACTGCTTAGATGGGCCTGGTAGTGACAGCCTTTTATCCAAACACTCAAGAGATTAAGGCAGTAGAAACAATCGTAAATTCAAGCCTTCTTGACCTACAGGGCCAGCTTGAGCAATTTTATGAAATCCTGTCTCAAAATAAAAAAATCAAAAGAGGGCTGAGAGTCGGGCGGTTGTGGCACACGCCTTTAATCCCAGTACTCGGGAGGCAGAAGCAGGCAGATCTCTTGAGTTCGAAGCCAGCCTGGTCTACACAGAGAAACTCATTCTTGAAAAAAAAATCCAAAATAAACAAACAATCAAACCAAAACAAATAAAAAGGACAAAAGACAGAGTCTGACTTATTTCCTTTGGTTTCATTAAATGTTGCAACATACACAATTAAAAAACAAAACCAACACAAAAGTTTACTATTTAAGGCTTAACATTGAAGCAGCAAAGAGACAGTCACTGCCATGCACTAGCACAAGCTCTAAGTACTCAAAACTGTGCATCACAATAAGCTCACCTTGCAGTGGACAATCAGCTTCGGTTGTGCTGTTACATTGTCTGACTCATCCACAACTTCCACCTGAAATGGGAACACTGTTCCATTCTCTATAACTAGAATTTCTGAGTCAGGTTTCACTTTTAGTCGATGAGGGGGACCTATCAGGAAATTACATAATAAAGTTCATATTCAATAGATTAAATAGACTAAGATGTCTTTTTGTATTAATATTTATGACTGATGAACAAAGAAAAAAATACAGAACTTGATAAATTCTATCTTCCAAACACAGTGTGTATGATGGAGCTGTCTCAGTAACTGTCACAATTGAATGTCTGATGTCTGGGGGAGAGGTGGTGCACATCTTTAATCCTAGCACTCAGGCAGATCTCTGATCTACAGAGTTCTAGAACAGCCAGGACTACACAGAGAAACTCTATCTTGCCACACACAAAAAAAGGTGGATGTCTAGGTTTAGTCATGCAAGCTATAGCACACTGATTGCTATAAATGCTAGAAATGTCCTGAGAAACCTTGAAAATATTAGGAGGGAAAGCATTCAAGAAGCAAAATAAGTTTACTAAAATACTGTTTATTTATCATCTTTAGCTTTATACAGTGAATGACTGCTGGCTCCAGCACAAGAAATAACATGCTGAGTCCGGGTCCAGATGATGGTACAATCCTGTAATCTCAGCATCTGAGAGCTGCAGACCAGCATTGGGCTATGTAATAAACACCCTGGTGATTAAGCAATTACATAAGCAGATAAGTATACTGCTCACTGTCTTTGATATCATGAACAAGCTATATCATACATTTCTTATAAGATTAATAGGACGGGTCTATACTTCAACAATAAACTATATGTACAATCCTTAATACTTGAAAATTCAATTTATGCTAAATACTGATAATAAAAGTATACAAAACAGTTACTAGACACAATTATTTTAGTTTATAATATTGGTTAACAGTGACTATTTAATAACTGTCAACTATGATGTCATGTTTTAAGTCAGCACTGCTATGTGCATTATATAGAACACAAGGTTCTATCATCTACATTATATAAGAATGGAAGCATTTACAAACACCAGAAAATATTTAACCAAAGGAGTACACAAAAAATATTCAATATAAAGAGATGCGTTGGACCCAAGGTCAGAAAGTGGCAAAGTGAAGCTTAAATCCTGGTTTGTTTCCTTCTCGGCTCATACCGTAACACTGTGCTATTTTCTAATTTCTTATTTCTATCAAATTAAAAAGCATCAAAAAACAAACCTAAGTAATGAGATTTCTACAAGTCAATTCTATTTGGTTTAGCTTACTTCTAAAAGCATACATATTTATTACTCTAAATGAGCTTTTTTTTCCCCTCAGTTGTACCAACTTTCACTTCTTTATCAATTTATGACTGTGTAAAACCTGCAAGAACTTCAAACTGTAAATGCAAATAAGCTATTGTTTCCTTCTGCTGACATCCAGAACAAATGACCATTCATGGGCACACTGTTATATCCAAGGTTTCTAAGGATCATAACTAAAACTTGCATGCCAACTGCTCCTTGGCCTTTTGTTTAGGATCAAGTATAAAACACTCAATAAACATAATCCTAAGCATCACAAATACTGGCAGGTCTCACTTTGCACAGGACAGTGTTAAAGTTCATGTGCACCTAGTACTGTGTTCTCTATTCAAGGACTGCACAACCATGCAGAGCGAGGGCTGCATTTGAACTCATCTAACAGCTACAACCCTATGAGAGCTGGTAACATTCTAATGATCGCTTGAAAAGGCAGCCAGACTACATTTACCTATACTGAAACCCAAATGGCCTGATTCCAAAATATTCTTTTTGGATCCTTAAAACAGAATATCCCTTAAATTAAACAGCATATTCCATCCTATGTAACTTGAATACAATTTCATTGTCCCAAGATGAATCCTTATCAAACTAACAAGGACCTATAATTCTTAAAACATGAATGTTACACCAGTAAGATTGATATAGCAGTTTTAACCTAAGTCTAATAAGCTTATCTCTAGATGTTTCCTAATACACTGTACTTAAAAAATTTCCCCAAGACTGAGTTATGTTTAGTAACTCTAAATGTATTTTTGAGATTTATACTGGAGCTTGGGGTGTAACTCCACTGATTAGAATACTTGCCTAGAACATAGGCCTGAATTTAATCTCTGCACCACATAAACCAGGTAGGTTTATCTGTTACATGTCTGTAACCCATCACTTTGGAGGTTGAGGCAGGAGGATTGTAAGTTTCAGGTCATCCTTAGTTGGCTACCTATAGAGTCTCTGAGGTCGCCTGGTCTAGACTGTCTCAATTTTTTTTTAAGATACAGAGACTTGGAGGGATTAATAATCTCCTCAAACATCAAACTGTATAAGAGCATCATTATACTTGTATCATAATGCCATTTCTTCTTTGTTTGTATTTTTGACAGAATCTCATTATCGCAGCCCAGGATAGTATCAAAATTGCAATCCATTCCTGGGGGATCTGTCACCCCTGACTGCTGCAGGCACAGCACCCATGTGCACATGCTATCTCCATATGCATAATTAAATTGTATTCTTTTACTGCCTCAACATCCTATATTTTGGCCATTCACCACCACAGCAACCTAAGAATATTTAAAAACTAGCTATTCCAAATAGCATTTAAAAACAGTATTACCAGGTAGCAATCTAATTTTCAAAATCTGTGAATCTTCTTTTAAGCCCGGAATAATAACCTTCAGATTAAAATTCTGTTGAAAAAAGACAGCAAAAATTAAACCTAAATTTTAAGTAGCTTACCATTTCAATTCTGGTTTGTTTGCTTTCTAACTTCCTTATTATTGTATAAATTTACTCATTATTTAGTCACCAAAATTATTACAAATATTTAAGAATCTCAGGAGGAAAAAAAAATCTTTCCTCAAACTCAAATGGTGTGCCTCAGGTAATTATCAGAATCAGAAGGGTATTTGTAAAGATGTAAAGCAGAGGTAGAAAGACAACTCAGTGGTGAAGAGCACTTGCTGCTCTTGCAAGGGACCCAAATTCAGGTCTCAGCATCCAATTCGACTACAACTCCAGTTCCAGGGGATCCAATTAGCTCTTCTGGACTCCAGGCACCAGGCACCCATGACATGCACATATGCACATGCAGGCAAAGCAGTCATAAAGATCACACGAAAAACAAAAAATATTTTTTAAGTGAAACAAGGAGTAGGAAAAAAATGGACTGAGCTCTGAACAGAAAGGTAATAGTAACTAAAGAGATCTAAGTAAAAGACACTTAGCAGATGGGCATGGATCTAAACAGAGCTCCCCAAAAGAAGAAATAAAATTGGCTAAGAATTAGTAGAAAATGTTCACCATCCCTATCAATTAGGGAGATGCATATCAAAACAACTTTGAGACTTCATCTTATCTCTATCAGAATGGCAAAGAGTAATGGAACAACCTCGAACAATACACGCTGGAAGGGATATGGAGAAAAGGGAACTTTCTTTCACTGCTGGGATTGTAAGACAGTCCATCTACCCTGGAGATCAGTGTGAAGAATCAAAAAGGAAAAATAAATATTCCATATAAGCCAGATATAGGACTCAACATCATACTCCATAAATACTTACTCAGCCATGTCCATAGCTGTTCTCTTTAAATCCTTACTGCTGAAGACACCATGTACTTACAACACTGACCTGGCTCTGATCTGAAAGCTTCCTCCCTTGAGGACTAGATTTCATGGTATCAGAGGGTACCATGCAAGTTTCTGAGGGAGGGGAGCAATTAATACTCCTATGAAGCTATGATGCCTATAATCTGCATTGTGATCATCCCGGTGCAATGACCTTAAAGGTGCAACAGTGGCATGCATATCTTGTTGATAAACAACAGCTTTACTTAAAGCTTACTCAACAAAAGGGAAACCATGTCTGGTATCAGAAACTTACCCAACTATTCTAGGTTAGTAAGGTCATAGATCTTGGAGAATCTACAACCACTAAGTAGAGTTACTTAATAAAGTTTACAAAGTAAAGTTACTTGGCCAGCATAATTCCTAACAACACTCTAAATACGCATCCTTACACCTACAACTAAATGTAGCCCCACATCTTGTTGCATCAGAAAAATCTCTTTGCATCATAGACAGATCATTACAGAAAACCAAAACCAATCAAAAAGCACAAAACAAGAGATCACGCAGTGACCAGAAAACACACAGAAAAATAGATTAAAAAAATTCACAAGAATTTGAGAGCAAGCAGGGAGTGGGGACACAGGAGGGACTGAAAGGAAGAAAAGGCTGTAATTACATTTCAATGTAAAAAAGTTAAAAAAAAAAAACTACATCTAAAAACCTCTGAATGGAATGGAATATTCTGGGCTGGGTTTTGAACAGAAAGGTAACAGCAACTGGAAACATCTAAATAAAGTCTAGTTTTCTCACAAGTACTGTCCTAATGTTTCTTAGTGTGTATAAATATATGTGGCTCTGAGATATTAACATGGAAACTCTGTGAGCTTATGAGCCAGGCGGTGGTGACACAGGCCTATTATCCCAGCACTGGAGAGGCAGAGGCAGGTGGACTCTGAGATTTCAAGGCCAGCCTGGTCTACAGAGTGAGCCCAGGACCGCTAGGACTAATACACAGAGAAATCCTGCCTCAAAAGGGGGGGGGGGGGAGGGAGAGGGAAAGGGAGAGAGAGAGAGAGAGAGAGAGAGAGAGAGAGAGAGAGAGAGAGAAAATCTGTAAGCTCTTGTTATCTTTGAAGCCTTCTATAAATGTAGTTATTTTAAGGTAAACTGAGAATCTAGAAAGCATTTTAAAGTTCATATAACATTTAAAATTTGACCCAAATCTCAAACAAGAAAGATGCATATGTAAAACCTGATAATTTGATAGTATGAAGCAAGAGTGTGCAAGTTAAGTAACACCTGAAATATTTCCTTCTACAGACTAGAGAGATGGTTAAGATGGCTGTTCTTGAGAACCTGGATTTACATCCCAGCACCCACATGGCAGCTCACAACTTTTAACTACAGTTTCCAGGGGCCCTGATACCTTCTTATGACCTCCTCAGGCACCAGGCACACACATGGTACACAGACTTACATACAGACAAAACACCCCCGCACAAAATAAAAATATTTGAGTTAGAAGCATTTCTAATTTTTGAGCATCTCTATAAACAAAGGTATCTGAGGAATGAAGCAAATCTAAACATGAAATTCATCTATTTTCTGCCTTAAATATATCACCTTCAATCAACTTCTCTACAGCAATTCCGGTGTGCCCATTGACTGACATTTATCAAACAAGGTCAAGTTTAGAGTTGTTACCTGTGGCATCATGTTAACATTCAAGACATTTCAGATCAGAGCTACTGTAGCTGAACTGTCTGAAGAAAGCAGATGTTCCCCTTCTCCTCTTTGGGCTGGAGCTGTTAAACCCAGTGCCTTCCAAGCACTCTATCCCCCAGGCCTCAGGAAGCTCTAATTTAACCATAACATTGAGAGGACATACCTATATCTTTCTTAACTATAAACATCCCTTGCTAAATGCTTCCCTGTTAATTGTCAAAACATGTTAAAATAGTCAGCTACAGTCTCACTGATTTGAAATCATAGTTTCTGTTCTAAGAAAAATGAAAGAATAGAAGGGAGAAAAACTGGAATACTACCAGAAATGCTGAATAAATGGTTCTGAATGAAGAAGACAGCTTGAAAACACTTAACTTGGGGATGCTGAAACGACCACAGTAGTAAAAGTGCCAAACCGTCCCACTGCTCTGAGGTAACATAGCACTGATGAATTTCTAACAACTCAGAATTACTGTGATCTTGTTTACAAAATATAAAACAAAGGAAAATAAACCCAGGTCAGTCAACAATCAATATCCAATTTACCATAATAGGAAACAAATAATAAATATTGTAACATTTATGTATAATGCTTACCTTGCCTTGACAAGAGTTAACCAGACCTTTAGCTATGACACCTTGAATTACACAATTTGGGCCTTTGGTTATTTCTTCATAATGTAAAGACAGACCACTGGAAAACAAACAGATTATTTATAAATTCCCCTGAGTTCTCTACAAATGAGGCTGCAAATGTGTTACAGGCATGTTTAATTCATCTTTCTAATAAAATTTCTAATTTAATTTAAACAGGAAGTAAAGAGAAGAAAATTCCTAAAAGAGTCTTCTTTCCCCCCTTGAGTCAGGAATTCCATATAGCCAAGCTTGCCTCAAATTCATAATCCTCCCACCTCAGCATCCCCAGGACAAAGATTAAAGATGTGCGCTACTCTAATTAGCTACAAAAATTCTATAATGTAAAACATATGACCAAGTAAATATAAGTGATACTAATGGGATAAAAACTGAAAATAATATGACAGATTGGCATAAGGTAAAAAAAAAACCACACATGTTGAGTTGGTCAAGACACAAGGAGTAAGGCAAGCTACACGGCCAACAAAAGTCTGATGTAAGATCACACCTGCCACTGCGCAGTCACGAGGATAGCTGCTGATTACTCTTTACTTCACTGTAACACAATCTCCCTAGCACTAGTCTTGTATACTTGGCCTTTTCCATTATGCATCCATAAATACCATAACAGTATTTAGAAACAACAACAACCAAAAACCCCACAAAAGAGCAGATACAAGCAACAAGTATACCCTGCATGAGAAACCCTACTTGCAACCACCCCTGGAATCTGCCTTTCATTAGGCTTGTCCATAAAAGTTAGATTTGGTAAGAATATCAAACTGCAAGCCTTGACTGTGGATCAACCCGGACTCTCATTGTTGATACAATAAGAAAGAATACAAAGGTAGAGCTGGGCGGTAGTTGTGCACGCCTTTAATCCCAGCACTCGGGAGGCAGAGGTAGGCGGATCTCTGTGAATTTGAGGCCAGTCTGATCAACAGAGTGAGTTCCAGGACAGGCTCCAAAGCTACACAGAAACCCTGTCTCAAAAAACAAAACAAAACAAAAATCAAAAGCGAAAAGAATACAAAAGTAGACCACACTATATCCCTTAGCAAAGAAATCCTCAAGTACACCAGGCTCACAGGGTGTACTCATGGTATCCTCATTCTTTTCTAAGCACATTTTTCCCCCAGTAAAATTTTAGGCAGTATCTGCTACCTAGTAAGCAGAATAGCGTCAGAGAAGTCTCACTAACAAAGTGGCTTTCATGTTGTTGTAAACTTGTCACAATATATGCTGAATACCTTTTCTATTGCAGTGTACAAGTAATGCCTAGGTTAGCTATGATGCTCAGGTAAAGAGAAAAGGTACATCATAAGGAAAGAAAAAGCTCATTTTTCTCAAGCACAGAATTCAAGTGCTTATAGGTATTTTCTGAACAGACAGTAAAATGTAAATGACAACAAAAATCTTAAGAGTCTTTGATTTTATAATCGAGTAGCACTATTTCATTTCAATTCATCCTAACAAAGTGTTCCGATGAACAAAATAACAAGGCTTGTTCTACAAAGAGAAAAAGATAAAGGAAAAAAAGCATATCAGCAATTTAAAATTTATTGTGTGTAATATGTGTGTATGACTGCAGTCCACAGTGTGTATGCAAACCACGGTGTGTGTGTGTGTGTGTGTGTGTGTGTGTGTGTGAGAGAGAGAGAGAGAGAGAGAGAGAGAGAGAGAGAGAGAGAGAGAGAGAAGGTCAGAGGCTATCTCTTCTACCATGTGGATTCCAGTGATTAATGCATACCTTCAGGATGGGTGGCAAGAATCCTCCACTGAACCACCCTGATAGTCCACACTGATCACTTTAAGGTACCCTTTGGTCTGGAGAGATGACTCAGTAATTAAGCACATGTACTGCTTTTACAGATGTCAGCTGCAGAACTCACAAAGGGCCAGCTCACAGCCTCAGACCAGCTCAAGGGAATCTGAAGCCCTGCTGTCCTTGGGCATGTGCACTCACATGCACACGTGTCCTTGAGCGTCTGCACTCACAAGCACACGTGCCCTCTGCTGTCCTTGGGCATCTGCACTCACGTGCACACGTGCCCTCTGCTGTCCTTGGGCATCTGCACTCACATGCACACGTGCCCTCTGCTGTCCTTGAGCGTCTGCACTCACGTGCACACGTGTCCTTGAGCATCTGCACTCACGTACACACGTACCCTCTGCTGTCCTTGAGCGTCTGCACTCACGTGCACATGTGCCCTCTGCTGTCCTTGACCGTCTGCACTCACGTGCACACGTGTCCTCTGCTGTCCTTGAGCGTCTGCACTCACGTGCACACGTGTTCTTGAGGATCTGCACTTACATACACATGTGTCCTTGAGTGTCTGCACTCACGTGCACACGTGTCCTTGAGCATCTGCACTCACGTGCACACGTGTCCTCTGCTGTCCTTGAGCGTCTGCACTCACGTGCACATGTGCCCTCTGCTGTCCTTGACCATCTGCACTCACGTGCACACGTGTCCTCTGCTGTCCTTGAGCGTCTGCACTCACGTGCACACGTGTTCTTGAGGATCTGCACTTACATACACATGTGTCCTTGAGCATCTGCACTCACGTGCACACGTGTCCTCTGCTGTCCTTGAGCATCTGCACTCACGTGCACACGTGCCCAACGCACACAGAATTAAAAATGAGATAAAAGCTTTTTTAAAACAAAAGATCATTGAATTAGAGGCAGAAGGTAAAAAAAAATTAAGAAAGATAACACTGAATGAAAACATAGATACTGAGACCTCCATTCCGACCCTCGTCCTCTTGTTCCTTGACTAGTTAGGAACCAAGCTATTGGTCCCTGAAAGGAAAAAGACTGAAAAATTAATCCTTGAGGAAACACGGCTGTACCGCCCACCACAGAGACCCACTCTCCCAAGTCTGCATCCAAGTCACAATCAGATTCCTTGGGCCCACATTGATTCTCAGAGAGGACAAGTGTTTAAAAATGCAAAGGCTTCCACTTGCTCCCCCCAGGTCTGAAGTTAAGATCGATCTTCAGATGATTTCCCACCACATCTTTGGTTACCAAGCTGTAAGCGCGTGCCCTTTCTCTGGTGTCTGCTCATTGTGCAGATCACAGACCTTCTGGTGTATATTTTACAGAGTGCTGGGTTGTATGTGCCTAGGCCTTCTATTTCACCTCTGTCCACAGTTCCACAGAGGGGATTCTACCCTTCCCACTGTCATCTAACTCCGTAAGTTAGGGGTGTTTATTTCTTTGTCCATCATTTTTGGATTTCTTTTGCTCTGTCAGCTTTTTACTGAACTTCAATGCCTTCCCACAGTACCGAGCTCTTCCTGGAGTCCAGTACCTCATGTTTTGTTTTAAACATGCAGAGAACCATTAAAGTGATGGTTACCTCTAATCCATCATCTCCAACAAAATTGTATGAAAGGCATCAATTGAATAATTTGTATTCATTCAGCTATTAAAAAACAACAAAAACCAAAGAGTAAGATATTTCCTCTGGCTTTGCAAATTTCCTGAGCAGGTTGCACGTGATCACATGGTGGCTTATCATTTATTCAATAATAGAACTTTTCTTTTACATTTATCTTTGTTTTCTGGACTGGGAAATAAGATTTGGGCATAATTCTCTTTCCTGAACATCCAATACAGAAGAGAGAATAAGGAAACCTCAGCGATGAAAGTGGAGGAAAAATGAGAGAACAATTATAAAAGTAAAAAAACAATCAACTAGGCATGGTAGTGTATACCTGAAATCCTAACACTCAGGAGGCAGATGTAGGAGGATTGTCCCAAGTTCAAGACCCGCTTGATCTACACAGCGAGTTCCAGGTCAACAGGACCATATAACAAGACTGTTTCAATAATCCAAAAACAAAATAAAAAAAAGCAATGTCTTCCATGTTCAAACACAAGCTCAGTTATCTGGGTTTTGGAGACGGAACTCAGGTCTTTGGGCTTGCAAGGCAAGTAGTCTATTGACTGAACTATCCTTCAGGCCTCAGCTGCAATCCCTAAGCAAACAATAGCAACTAGCGGACATCATACCATACTTGAAAAAAGGAAATGGAATAAAATGCCAATGACTTCTGCAGTAAATTCAAATTAAACTTCTGTGAAATAATTTACGCAAGATATTGTAATTGCAGAGGATGGTTTGGAGCAAAATAAATCACCAGGACTCATAAAATTCATTTAAAACATTAATGCCAATGCTAACCTTATGTAATTTACACAAAAAAGTAAATACTTAGCAAATACAAAAACAAAAATACAAATAAATCCTTCAATTACCTTGCTTCAAGAACTGGCTGAATATCAGCTGATAGCTGGGTAGTGTGACCAAATTCATCCCGGAACTCCAAAGGAATATTGAATGGAACTCCAACACGAAAGGGGGAATCCAGAAGACCAAATGAAAACTTCTCTGGCTTGCCCTCTTTACCAAAAACAAAAGGGGAAAGTATCGAGAAATTTTATTGGGAGGTCATAACAGACTAAGACATTTACTGGAAATGACAACTCCAATGAAGATGGCATTTTAAATCTGTGCAGGAACTGGGAAGATGGCTCAGCAGTTAAACACCTACGCTGTTCTCGCAGAAGACCTAAGTCTGGTTCCCAGAACTAGTGTCAAGTGACTACCAAAGCCTGTAGCTACAGCTCCAGGATATCTGATGCCTTCTTCCGGCCTCTGTGGGCACTTGTACACATACCTACACACCGATATAAAATTAAAAACAAAACTTAAAAAGTAATCTGTGTAGACTTAACTATTGTCAACAACCAACACACACAAATAAGTATAAAATTTTATCTCGCACCATATGTAAACGAAAATTCAAGGGGCAGACATCAAAGTGCTTCTTTTATTTCCTTTTATTCTTATTACTATCATGGAAACAGTCTTACTATGAAGGCTGGGCACACCAGGCTGCCCTTAAACTTGTTGTGATCCTCCAATCTAACTGCCAAGGGATAGATTATAGGTGTGCACCATCATGCCAAACCTAAAATAGGTTCTAAGCTATTAAATTATTAGAATGAAGAATGCTTATACCCTTAATTTATTTTTATTTATTTGGTTTATCAAGACAGGGTTTCTCTGTAGTTTTGGAGCCTGTCCTGGAACTAGCTCTTGTAGACCAGGCTGGCCTCGAACTCACAAAGATCGTCCTGCCTCTGCCTCCCTTGTGCTGGAATTAAAGGTGTGCACCACCACTCCCCAGTTTTGCTTATGCCCTTAATTAAAACTTTAAATTTCTCAATATGGATTTGATGAGCTTACAACAAGGTATATACAGGAAAATAATTATAACACAAGTAATAAGGAATTCAAAGGCAAGAAAAGAATTACCTATTCTCATAGTCTCATTTATTTACTGTATATACATACAATTTCCTGTGTACATATAGTCACACAGTATTAGGAAACAATTCGGCCATGTATATGCTCTATCTGAGCTTACACTCTATCTAGGAGTGTGATCTCTAATCTACTAATCTTGACTATCCCTTGGAATTTATGGAAATGAAACGTAAGAGTCCACCCTTAAACACGCCAAATCAGAAACTCTGTGAACAGTCATGCCTACTGATAGAGATATTCAGGAAGTTGCCTGAGCTACAGAATAAGTTCAAGGCTAGCCTAGGTGCCGTATTGAGATCCTGTCTAAAAATAAAAATGACTGGGGCTATCACTCTGGCAAGGGCTTGTCTACCATACATGAGGCCCTAGGTCCAATCCCTAGTAAAAAGAAACATACACGAAGATATTTTTGGAGAGACATTCAGCAGGCTGTGCTTGAATAAGTCCTCTGAGGTAGTTCACTTACAAACTCAAGTTGAGAAGCACAAATTAAAACTGATAAACACTGTAAATGAACAAGCTTTCAGGTGACACACGTGGGTGAGAAGGAGCACACATTTGAAAAGTTAGAAAAACTGCTTAACCACTGATTTTACTATGTAAATGTTGAAGCTAAATGGAATAAGCCTGTGGGAAATGAATCCTCAGTCTACTATTGAGTATTCTATACATAGTTTTTGAGAATTCTTGGTATCAAATGTAGAGAAGAAACTAGCACATTTCAACAAACAAAAAAGCTTTTTAGTCAAAAAAATTTGAACAATATAAATGTTTCAACAGGAAACTAAAATATAACAAATCTACACCATGAAGCAGATTTCTAGAACAAGAATTATTTTTTAAGAAATAAAACCTTGGGGCTGGAGAGATGGCTCAGTGGTTAAGACCACTGCTGGAGGACCCAAATCCAATTCCAAGCACCCACGTGGCAGTTCGCAAACATAGGCAACTCCAGATCTAGGGATTCAGGTTTATTCTGGCCTCCATGGTCACAAGACCTAAACATAGTGCACAGATACATGAATACAGGCACATGAAATCTTCTAGTGGTCCTTTTGACTAAAAAAGACACGCAGGTCCAACTTCTCCAAAAACTACGACCACCACCACCACCACAAAAAAAAAAAAGAAAAAACAAACAAATAAAAAAAACCCATAATAATGATGCTATAGGTTTTTAGAAGACCTAAATCTACAAAACAACACAACTAGAAGATCTGTTAAAATTGGCTTCAGTTCTCAAAATCACCATTCCTCCACACAGAGAACAGTCATATGTCTTCCTTACCCCAACAAGAGATGGAAGGCCTATTCTCTAGAGAACAAAAGAGGTAGGTCTAAGGAACGAGAGACACAGCACTAGAAAAAAGATGCACAGTTCACTGAAACTGGAAAACCAGCTGAAGAATGACGTACACACACAGCAGAGCAGACCTCTCTCCTCTCAGTGGTCTTTGCAGCCTGACTTTCTTTACACTGGGTGCCAGGCTGTAACCTCCCTAGCAGAAGACTGGAAGGTTCCACTCTGGAGAAGCTCAACAGCCAAAATGGAAAAACCTAAAAATTCTCACAATATAATTAAAATTAAACTTTTTATATATTTTATTTTGTAATGTGAGCAAATATGACATGCAAGATAAACACAGCAAACAAACAAGCACACAAAACAGCTGGTGTGAGACAGACTATGAATAAGGAAGAGCACAATCAAGAAAAAAACCATAGGGAACAAAGATAGCCAATCCATGAAGTGGGAATATAATGCTTTAAAAGGGGAATAACACAAAATGATACAGCAAGGTAGAAAAATTCGATATAAAGAAATGTTAAAGCAAAAAAAAAGAAAGAAAAAAGAAATGTTAAAGCAATCGCAAGTAAAATAAATAGAAATAAGAGATGTAAAGGAGAAAAAAATTAATTAGTATACCAGTCTGGAGACTGAGTATTTTCATATTAGATATTTAAAAAGCTAAAAAGTCAAGTATTTTAAGAAAAATGCCTAGAAAATAAAATTGTTTCAAAACTAAAAAGGTTATGAGTACACAGCAGCTGATAAAAATGATTGTATAATCATGAAAGTTGGAATTTTAGAAACCGAGGGGAAAAAATTCCCCAAACATCTGAAATTGTCCAAAGGGCTAAGAATCAGACTAGTTGTAAATGATATAAAGTAAAAAACTAACTAACTAAATTTTTAAAATGACATCTTCAGAATTAAGAAAGAACATAAATGACTAGGTACTTTTATAGCCATTTAAAAATCGAGATGTTTACTCCATTGTGTCTTTTACTGAATTATACAAATCCCTGCGCCCACCCCATTTAAAAGGCACCATCAGCAGATAGAACTATACATATAGTAAATTATACATTTACTCACCTTTAACAGAAAATTTTATTGCTTTAGACGGTAGCGATCTTCCTGCATAGGTATCTGCATTACTTTCATTCAATACCACTTGTAATTTCAATGTATAATTACCCAGTTTCTGGATATTTTCTAGATAAATTAAGAAGAGATTAAACATATCAACGTATACTGAATCATATATAATTTTCTTTCCCAAGGATATGGGGAGCTCACAAGACTGCCTAGCTTGTTCTCAAATCAGTACACTCAAGTAGTTCTCCTGCTGAGCTCCGGAGAAGTTCCCATAGATGTGAAGCACCATGCAGGGTGTGCACTGTTTACAGGCAGGCACCAGATGCCTCAGCAGCTAGCATCACTTGTTGCTCTAACAGAAGGACTGGGTTTGGTTCACAGTCATCCATAACCAGTTTCAGGCATCTGATGCTGCCTTCCGGTCTCCACTGGCACGAGGCAAGCACACTATGTACATATATACATGTAGGCAAAACACTCATACACAGAAAATAAAAATTTGAAACCAAAATAAGTAAAAAAATAAAAATAATTGCAATTAAGAGTAACTCACCCATTTTTTTAAACCAATAAGGCCATTTTCCTCCGTGCTGACTGATATGTGAAATGATTTCTTTGTTTCCACTTGAAGCTTGATAAGAGAAAACAGAAATACTGCCTTGAGAAACTGAGTATAAAATGAAAATATATGTTGCAATAGATCACATGTAGTTCCTTTTTTTTTTTTTCCCCAAGACAGGATTTCTCTGTGTAGCTTTGGAGCCTGTCCTGGAACTCACTCTGTAGACCAGGCTGGCCTCAAACTCAGAGATGCACCTGCATCTGCCTCCTGAGTGCTGGGGTTAAAGGCGTGCACCACCACTGCCAGCAAATGCAGTTATTTTTATTTGCTATACATGTCATAAAACTGTTCTGAAGATTCAAACTATTCAATACTATGTATGCAAACAAGGAAAAACAATGAAAGTTTATTTAGCTCATTGCAATGCTTTCACTTGGAGGGTAAAGTGATGAACTAGAAGGCAGTACCTCAAAAGTAAGATATACAGTCCTTTGGGTATATGCCCAGAAGTAGCACAGGTGGATCAAATGGTTTCTATTTTCAGCTTTTTGAAAAACTTCCATACTTACTGTCATTGTATGTGTGCTAATTTATAATCCCAATAGTGTGAATATGAGTTCCTTCTCCACATCCTCACCAGCATAAACGGTACTGGTTTTCTTGACGATAGCCATTTTGCCATAATTTACATTTTGCTGGAAGCTAAGAATGTTGAACACTTTAAAATATTTATTGGCCAAAACCCTCTGCTGGCCTGTGAAGGCGCCTGAATGCCCAAGCATATACTCCCTCAGACATACAGTTACATAAGTAAAAATGAAATACTTAAAAAATAATATAATTTTGGTTATCAATATGCTGAAAATACCTTTTACTACGTTGAGATATGTTCTTTCTATTTGGGTTTCTTCAGGGCTTTTTTTTTTTAAATCATAAAATGGTATTAGATTCTGTCAATAGTCTTTTGTGCATCTTTTGAAATTATCATCTAATTTCTGCTTATATCGACTTATGTGATATATTAAATTAATATATGTTGAACGATTTTATTACCACTGGATTAAAATCTACTTGATCACGATGAATGGTCTTTTTCTGTTTTCTTAAGTTTAGCCAACAAAAATCCTGCTGAGAATTTTTACATCTATGACCATTAGAGAGATAAGTCTATAATATTTTTCTGTTGGGTCTTTCCCCAGTTTTAGTATCAGGGTAATATGGCTTCATAAAAACAATTTTGTAGTGTGCCTTTCTTTCCTGATACAGAGAGTAATTTGAGAAGCACTGTTACTACTTCTTTCAAAGTATGGCAAAATTCATCAGTGAATCCATCTGAGTCTGGAATTACCAATATGAAATTCTTTCTACCCATTAGTTTACTTTTTTATGGCTTTTTGATCCCACCAAATAACTTTATTCACACAAACGTCCCTTAATTTACAAAGCTTCAGTCATTCATATGCATTAGGGGGATCCACAGTGTTAAAAGAACTTAACTATAGTATATCATACCAACCCAAGTAAACCAAGAACAAAAATATGTTCATGTAAAGTTGTTCACACATAGGTCCTATATTACCTGCTTGAATTCTACCCTTTAAGTCAAGATTCAAGTTACAGGGTCAGGCATGGTAGCACATGCCTTTAATCCCCGCACTTAAAAGGAAGAAGCAGATGGACTTCTGTGAGGTAGGAAAACCTGGCCAGATATTGCTATATAATTAAGACTCTGGCTCAAACAACAACAAAAACGATCCAAGGTATAACTGAGTAGAGGTCTCTGAACCACACAACCCAGCAAGTTATATATCTCACTGCCAATGAGAAAAGTAACTAGAGGAGACTGAATTAGGTCGAGGATGAAGAATGTGTGAAATTCTAGGGTATCCCATATTTGAAAACTTGTATCTAACACTAAAAGATAACTAGAGACATGGGATAAAACAAGAAGGACTTCCCAAAGGAAAACAAAAACAAGAAACCAATTGTGTTAAATAGATCAAATTCCATACATTAAAACTCTGCCCCTCCCCTTCACTGAGCATCATTACAGAGCACTAATCGACATAACTTGAAATTTTAAGAAATACAAGAAAAAAATGAGTGAGGCAAAAAATGCAACAAAAAAAATTGAATGAGGTAACCCACATCCAGAAAGAGAAATATATGTACTCACTCATAAGTAAAGCACTCACTCATAAAGCCAAGAATAACAAGCCTACAGTCCACAACCCCACAGAACCTAGACAACAAAGAGAACCCTAAGAAAGACACACATGGATCTATGTAGGAAAGATAAAAAGACAAGATGTCCTGAGTAAATTGGGAGCATGGGGGGCAGAGGGGAGGGTGGAGAGTGGGCAAAAAAATGTATAGCTAAATAAAAATAATAAAACAAAACAAACAAACAAAAAACCCTCCTTTTCCCCCATGTTTTGGGCACTCACTTGAGATGCCCAACCTGACTTTTTGGGAGAGTGCACCTTAATTTCTACTTCATAACTTTAATCAAGTCTGCTATATTAACCAGATTAAAAAATAAGGTATTCAATTCTTCTTATCTATGCACTAAAGGTCCACACTCATCTATATTCTTACTGTGTAATATGACTTTAAGTTCCACCAGCAGCTTCTTTGATCCTCCGTGACTTGTCCCTGGGAGCTTTTGCATTGCTTCCCCCTTCTTGTTTAGTATTTCGATTCTTAGTGCACCTGTGAGAATGCCCAATGTGAAAAGAAAGACAGTCACAACCACCCACCAACGGTCTGGAAGGACTTCTTGTTACATTTCAATAGTCTATAGTTTTCTATACATTAGAAGTAGACAAGTTTTTTAAAAGAAAGACAAAACCAACAGAGGGGATATTAGAAAACATACCAATTGGGGTTCCGGCAGGCCTAATTTCATTTGGCAATAATTCATCTCCTTCAGGCCAAGTTACAGACAGCCTATCAGGGAGCCTATTACAAAACCAGCACATTAATGTTTTGTGAATTTAGTTATTTACAGCATTACTTAGAAAAATGCAAATTGGCCGGGCAGTGGTGGTGCACGCCTTTAATCCCAGCACTCGGGAGGCAGAGGCAGGCAGTGAGTTTGAGGCCAGCCTGGTCGACAAGAGCTTGTTTCAGGACAGGCTCCAAAGCCAAAGAGAAACCCTGTCTCGAAAAACCAAAAAAAAAAAAAAAAGAGGTAATTACCAAATTAGGCACTATTGCTACATTCTGAGAAGTTAAACCTAATCTTGTTACGCCTAATAAAAAGCCAAGATAAAAATCCACCTTGATATTAACATTTAGATGTGATTTTTCTTTATTTATAGTACAAATATCCCTTTAAAGACAAAATAAAATAAGCATCACTGGCTTGAGCTTGTTCAGTTTTAAAGTGACGGTGATAGGATCCTCTACATCAATACGCGCTGTCCTGGAACACATGGCACAGCTATGTGTCTGCATCAATACGCGCTGTCCTGGAACACATGGTACAGCTATGTGTCTACATCAATACGCGCTGTCCTGGAACACACGGCACAGCTATGTGTCTGCATCAATACGCGCTGTCCTGGAACACATGGCACAGCTATGTGTCTACATCAATACGCGCTGTCCTGGAACACATGGCACAGCTCAGGCTGGCCATCAATGTCCCTCACCTCGGTGTCCTGGGGGCAAGGGGACAGCTGCTTCTACCTTACTGGCTTCTTCCTTTTAGTGTTCTTCATTTCTTAGAAAGTGCTGGTTTCCTCCAGCTTTCAGTCCCCCACCCCAATGCCTGTGTTAAGGTATAAGTAAATGTGACACTTTAGACAAGTTTTCTCTTTTTCTAAAAATCTAGGTTCCTGTCTAACCACAACTCTCAATATTTAATGTCAAAGAGTTCACTTCAGAGCACAGAACATGTATGAGAATACTAAATAGCACTTCCAAATATATATATTCAAAAATTGTACTATATATATTGCATTATATATTATACTATATATTCAAAAACTGTAATATATATTTCTCTTCTTTTTGAGACAGGCTATCACCATGGAGGTTTGGCTGGCTGGACATGCAGACTAGGCTAGGTTTTAATCTCAAGTAGAGACTCACCTAGCTCTGCAAACCACATGTGCCACTGTGCCCAATCCAAATTATTATTTTGCTTAGCCTTGATTTTTGAAACTTGACTTACCTTGCCATTTCATCTTCTACGTATTTTTTTATTGTTTTCTCAGCAACAGTCCTGTCCAGCTTTGCAATGGGCACAGTTTTTATTTCATCATACAGTGCCTGGGGTTCCTGAATAAGAATTTATACCAACATTGCAAAGATAACAATTTAAAGTAAGTTGTTAGTTACAAAACAAACCAACCCATTTATTTCTCTCAATGACATCAATTTTATCCTAATTAAGTAAACAAATGAGGGTAACTATTCTTACTTGACTATTTTCACTTTTAAAAATCTATCTTTAAAAATTATTACTGGGGCTTTAGAGATGGCTCAGAGTTTAAGAACACTAGGTGCTCTTTCAGAAGTCCTGAGTTCAAGTTCCAGAAGCCACATGGTGGCTCACAACCATCTATAATGAGATCTGGCACTCCATGTCTGGCATGCAGACATACAAGCTGGCAGAACAGTGTATATAGTAAGTAGATATTTAAAGAAATTATTATTGCGCATTTGCATAGAGTACATGCGTGGGCGCATGTGTGGAGTCGGAGGACAACTCTGAGAGTCAATTCTCCCCTTCCACCTCTAGCACCTGTTTTCATGTTTTTATCTAACCTGCACAATCCTATAAAATCCAAATTACAAGAAACAAGTGTAAGGGGAAAACTTCCATCCTGGAGTTACTTTTTTTGTTCCGTTTTGTTTTTCGAGACAGGATTTCACTGTTCAGCTCTGGCCATCCTGGAACTCTCTGTGTAGACCAGGCTGGCCTTGAAATCACAGAGATCTACCTGCCTCTGCCTCCCAAGTGGTGGGATTAAAGATGTGAACCACAACTGCCCAGGGGAGTCACGTATTCTTAAAATAGAATTCTGTCCAGTGATTACTCATCTGTGAACCTGGTAGAAATCTGCCTTTTATAAAAGTACTTTATACTACTAATAATATGCTTATTTGTAAGACAAACAAACTTATGGAACAGAAAACTATGCTGACAGCAATCACTTCATTAAATAGGGAAAAAATGCAAGCCTATTTTAAAATATCATTACCTTTATTCCAATATTTACATAAAAGTGGTGCAAAGAAACTTTCAATAATCATCCGTCAGTTGCTTCCTTACCATTGCAATCTGAACTTCACCTCCTGTAGCGTACACTTCTCCATCGTGATCACCATAAAGGAAGAACCTCACTATGCTTCCATAAAAGAGAGGCAGTGTCTTCACTGTCTTGACCTGATATTTAACATAAATTCTCAGATTAATATTTTCTAAGAGAAAACAGGTTTAATAATGTAACTGCTATGCATTTGAAAACCACTATTGTTCACAATGACTTCATACCAATGAAGCAAGCAAATAAGATGTGAGATTTAGCACTTACTGTTGGCAAATCTGTGTTAAGATAGGAGTTTCTTCATGCAGATATGTCAATCTAAGCATGTGTTCATAAACGTTGACAAGTTAACATTCCCATCAAAGACATTAGCTCAAAACCTGTGTGTGTGTGTGTGTATACTTTGAGATAGAAGGAATGGGAAGGGAAGAGAGAACAGGAGAGGGGGAGAGGGAGAGAGAAAATTGCTTTTCCAGAGAGAATGGCAGAAAAAAAGCTTGGAACTTTTTGAGTCAGGTCTGACGGGCCTATTGATAATACCTGCACTTGGAGTTGAGTCAGGTCTGATGGGCCTATTGATAATACCTGCACTTGGAGTTGAGTGGGGTCTGACGGGCCTATTGATAATATCTGCACTTGGAGTTGAGTCAGGTCTGACGGGCCTATTGATAATACCTGCACTTGGAGTTGAGCAACAGATGAGTCACAAGTCAGCCCAAGTTACATGATGACATTGTTTCTCAAAACTCAAAATCTCTATGTCTTCCCTTGAATCAATAGCTTTAGAAATTTAAAATAAATCAAAACCACTATAAGCTATGTTGATTCATATGTACTTAGGTAGCAGGAAAAAACAACCAAATTCATGCTTTTTATTTTTCAGAACTGATTATGTGTGTCCACGCTCAGATATCTAAAAAGCATTTGCTCAAGTCCATGAAGCAGCTGAAAAGCTGATTACTCTCACAGCCCTGCAACGCCTGACCTGGCTTCAAGGGTTCTCCTAGTTCCCTCTCAGCCCACCAGACACCTTTCCGTCTGACACCAGCTCCCTCTGTCCTCATCTAAATGTCATAAAAGCCTCAGTCCTCGGCTTCTTTAGCCACCCTTGCTACTTCTAGGACTTTAACTGTATGATGGCATCTCTCACGTCAGAGGGAAGCCATGTCTTTCTAATTGGCAACTGTTGAGTATTTCCAAGCTTCTTCCACTTGAGTTTACTGCAAACGCTACCTTTTTCCCCAAAGCATGTTATGATTTGCTCTTCTAAGTCCTAGCATCATCCAACGGCAGAAAATTCTCTCCTCTCCTAACCATTCTCTTTACATTCAAATCACCTTTGTTTTACCTAGACTTTTACTATTCCCGAGTTTAGATTAGAATATTCTAAGATCAAAGCACATTTCAATCTCTGTATATTCACAATGCATTTAAAATCAGAAAATATTTTTCAGCAACAAAATACAACTAAAAAACTAAAACTACTCTTTTCAGTCTCCCTCTCAAAGAGGCAGCTTCTGTCTCTCCCTTCTCCCTACTTCTACACTCACCCCTTCTGTTTCTCTCTCTTTCTCTCCTCTTCTCCCCTCTCCACTTTCCCCCTCCATAACCCACTAAATAAATATCCAACCACAAAAAAACCCTCTAAACTAAAAATTACTTTACCACATATTAAGCCAACATTGCCACTCCAAGTGAATAAAGACAACGTAAGAATACTTTGTTAATGCAGCTTTGGCAATAAACAGGATTTTTAAGACACAATAAATTGTATATTGAAATTGATTTCTTTTTCACTCTTTACAGGTTTCAAAGAAACATAAGCACTGTTGTAGTTGATACACCTAGTGCACCTAATATAGTTGGCAATTCTAGCAATAACTTAATCTGAACATAGGTGGACCTACCAGTTGTCCCGCTTTGTATATCTTTCCGTCCCACTCTATTGCCGAGTATGTTGCCCAGGGGCCTTGCTTTTTAGAGGGAAGATCTGGACGGGTAATCACTCCTTTAAAAAGTGTAAATTTTATTTGTTTGTCATACTTTTCATGACAGTCCTTCAGCCATAAAGCAAATTCTCTGTCAATTTTCATTCTCTGCTCCTGAAAAGATTTAAAATGTTCTATGAAATAGATAGTGATAAACAGATACAGCCTTAGAAATCAGTTGCTCATTTCATTTTCCTTTCACATATCACATGTCAGAAAACCTAAGTAAAAATTAAAATACCTTGCCAGATCTTTTCTTATACAAATTTATGAAATTTCATAAAATAAGGTTTTCCTTATGACATTCTTTATGTCATTATTTATACAGAAAAATGGAGCAAAATTTAAAATGACTTAACTTACAAAAATGATCGCCTACAGAAACTGTTATGTGATGTATTTTGGCAGCTAAGTATTACATTACTGAAAGAAGAGTACACAGTAAATGACTCTGAGGTATGTAGGTATAAAAGAACACAATTGTCTTAATAAACTTTTAAGAATTTATACACAATGGAATCATTTTGTTTCATTACTAGTGCATACATTTTAAATCTGATCAATCTCAAATCACCTTTCAGCCAAAAGTATTTCATAAGCATATCCACCCCTTGGTAACTCACAAAACAAGACCAAATTTGAACAGTTAAGGGGTAGTGAAGTAGCTCAACCAGTAAAGACACTTATCATCTAGCCTAGAAACTCAAATTCCATCTTTAGAACTTACACAGTGGGAGGAGATAAGTGACTCTAGCAAGCTGTCCTCTCATCTCTACATGCATGCCCTGGAACATGCACATGAACACGTGTAAAAACAAAAAAATTATTAACACCTTAGAGAGTAGTTAGTGTTCAGTTCCCATGCAACACAATTACAGGCAATCGTATTAAGTGGAGATGCTTGATGATTCCAAAGTCTCAATATTAAGACCTACTGAAGCGGGGCATGTGGTATATGCATGTAATTCCAGCACTTGGGAAACGAGACAGGAGGACTAGGAGTTCAAGGCCGGGTTAGGTTATAAAAGGTTTGAGGCAAGCCTGCCATACATGAGACTTTTCTCATATGTGTTTGTGTGTGCACACGTGTGCGTGTATGTAGAGGGTGTCTAATAAAGGCAGGTAAATTTTATCCACAGTTCAACCAACTTGAAAATTTTAGTGTAATGACCAGTTAAAAGCTTGAGAAAAAAAAAAATCACCAAAACCTTAAAAAAAACTTAACTGATATAGCAAAGCATAAAGGTTCTACACTATGTAATATTGAACACACACACACATATATCCATATGTAGATAGATAGATAGATAAATAGATACATAGAGATATTATATAATATTCAAGTCTGAATAAAGTGGAGATGACTTAGCTGTTAAGTGCACTTGCTGCTCTTTGGGCAAGTCACTGCTTGTAAGTCTAGTTTTATGGGAACTGATGCCCTCCTTTGACCTTCATAAAAGCATGTGTACTTGCATACACGTACACACACACACACACACACACACAGTTTAAATGTTTATTTCAACAAACTCAATTATTTACACACAGTAGTCTTTCGAGTAAATGAATCTAAATATACAAAATATTAGTAAAAAGCTGCTTAATGTACACATTTGCGTTTATTTAGGAGAGATCATTGGCAAATATTCAAAGCTTGACATTTAAAAGGCATACCTGTCCATTTAAGATTCTTGTAAAAAGGGTGTTCTTATCTTTCAATTTCAGTTCAAGATCCATAAATGTCAGTTTATTTGTGCTGACCTGAAATTTGTCATTAGTGAACAATGCACCAGATATTCTATTAAAGCACTCAATTGGGGCAAGCCCTCTCTTCTTAGGAGGAGCACACCAATCAAAGCTGCAACAGAACAAAATTATTGGTCAGTTAAAAAATTAGGTTAACAGATGCCAGCCCAGATTACTATACCCAGAAAAATGTTCAATCACAACAGATGGAGAGAGAGAGAAAAAAAAACCATTGTACTATAAAACCAAATTTAATTAGTATTTACAAATACAGCTCTACAGAAAGCACTAGAAGGAAAACTCCAACCTGAAGTGCTGTGGGGACTCCTTCAGCCAATAGCCTTTAAGATACTGGCCCATGGCTTATGTACTAAAATGGCAGAAATAAAGCGGGGTGGGGGAGGGGATTGGCTGCTGGATTCAGGCCCAGTTCCCAGTGCACAGAGAAGACTACGGATCACTACTCTTTCTGTCAGCTCACCCCTAATAAATAAACCTTTGTTATATTCTATCCGGGCTAGTGTGGAACTCTTTTGTACAGTAACACTGAGATGTTTACTACACCCAAGAAACACAAGGAATAAATAATCCCAGACAAAAAAATCAAAAGGGGGGTAACCCACACCATAACAACAGAATACCAAGAATCAATAAACACTGATTTCTCTCAACATCAATGTCGCAATTTCCCATTAAGAAGACACAAACTTAAAAGAATGGAAAAAGGATCAATCCCTCTGCTGCATCAAAGAAACCTTAACCTAAAGGATAGACATTACCTCAGGGCAAAAGGATGGGAAAAGTAGTCCAAGTAAATGGACCTAAGAAACAAGTTTAGCCAAATTAATATCTGACAAAAATAGACTTCAAAACAAAATTAATCAGTCAAGATAGGGAAGGACACTATGCACCCAAAGAAAAATTCATCAAGAGGACATTTCATTTCTTAACATCTCTGCACCAAACATGAAGGCACCCAAGTTCATAAAAGAAACACTACTACAGCTAAAAATCCCAATCTGACCTCACACACTGATAGTGAGAGACTTCACTCTTACCAAGAGTCAGGTTATCCAGAAAAAAGACTAAACGGAGAAATGCTGGAGCTAACTAATGTCATAAACGAAATGGACCTAACAAATATTTATAGACCATCTCACTCAAACCAAAAGAATATACCTTCTCTGCACCTCACAGAACTCTCTCCAAAACTGACCACATACTTGGAAACAAAGAAATCTCAAAAGATACAAGAAATCAGAAAACCAGGCATCTATAAGATCACCATAGAAGGAAGCTGGTTATCAACAATAGAAACAACACACAATTTACAAACTCCTAGAAACTGAACAACTCAAAATTGAAAGAAAAATGTGTCAAGTAAGAAAATTTACAAGACAGGAAATTCACAGAATTATAAAGGTGTATTTAAAAATCTGTATTCCATCAAATTGGAATCCAAAAGAAATTAAAAGAAATAGATAATTTTCTCAATAGTTACTACTTACCAAAGTTAAATGAAGATCAGGTAAATAATTTAAATATAACCCCTAGTGAAACAGAAGCAGTAATTAAAAGTCTCCCAACAACAACAAAAAGTCCAGGGCCAGACAGTTTTAGCACAGAATTCTACCAGATTTTCAAAGAAGAGTCAATACCAATACTCCGAAAGTATTCCACAAAACAGAAGAAACGATGGCCGATTCATTTTATGAGGCCATAGTTACCCTAGACACGTAAACAACATATTCAAAAATGAAAGAGAATTATAGACCAATTTTCCTTATGAATATAGATGCAAAAATACTCAAAAAAACACTTGCAAACCAAATCCAAGAACACATCAAAGCGATCAACCACCATGATCAAGTGGGCTTCATCGTAGAGATGCCGGGATGGTTCAACATATAAAAATCAGTAAGTGTAATCTATCATATAAATGAATTGAAAGAAAACAACAATAACAACACAATTATTTCATTGTATGCCAAAAAAGCCTTTGACAAAAATCTGTCACCCATCATGATAAAATTCCTGGAGAGATTGGGGATACAAGGGACATGACCAAACATAATAAAAGCAATTTACTACAAGTCCTAGCTAACATCAACTTAAAAGGACAGAAAAATCAAAATTCTACTAAAATCAGGAACAAGACAAAGTGCCCACTCTCTCCATGTCTATTCAATATAGTTCTTCAAATCCTCGCTAGAGCAATTAAGACACTTAAGGAAATCAAGGAAGAAGTCAAATAATGCAGAAGATATGATAGTACACATAAATGACTTGAAATATTTCACTGGGGCTGGGAGTTGAGGAAATGGCTCAGCAATTAAGAGCACTGGTTGCTCTTCCAGAGAACCTGGGTTCAATTCCTAACACCCACATGGTGGCTCATAACTGTCTGTAGCTTCAGTCCCAAGGGATCTGACACCCTTGCACAGACATACATGTAGGCAAAACACCAATGCACACAAAATAAAAGTAGGTACTATTTAAAATTTCACTAGGGAACTCCTACAGCTGACAAACACTTCCAGCAAAGTAGCTGTAGATAAAATTAACTCTCAAAAATGAGCAGACATCCTATATATACAAATCACAAATGTACTAAGAAAGCAATCACGGAAACACCACCTTTTAGAATAGCTTCAAATAATATTAAATATTTTGGGGTATCTCTAACCAAGCAAGTGAAAGACTTATATGTTAAAAATTTTAATGCATTGAAGAAAGAAATCGACAAAGATAATAGAAGACTGGAAAGATACATCCAAATGGATCAGTAGATTAATATGGGGGGGGAGCTATCCTACCAAGAACAATCTACAGATTCAATGAACTCCCTATCAAAATTCCAACACAATTCTTCATAGATCTTGAAAGGGCAATTTTCAGTTTCATGTGGAAACTCAAAAAACCCAGGATAGCTAAAACCATCCTGAATGATGAATAACTGCTGGAAGTATCACCATCCCTTCTTCAAAACTGCACTACAGAGCTATAGTAATAAAAATAGCATGGCATTGGCATAAACACAGATATACTGATAAATAGAATCAGATTGAAGATCCAGACATAAACCCACACACCCAGGGACACCTGATTGTTTTGACAAAGAAACCAGAAATAACATACTGGAAAAGACAACATCTCAAACAAATGGTGGTGATTAAACTGTATGGGTGTGAGGAATCCAAATAGATACATATTTATCATCCTGCATAAAACTCAACTCCAAATAGATCAAAGAGCTCAACTTGTAAACAGATACCTTGAACCTGGCAGAAGAGAAAGTGGAGGATAGCCTTGAACTCACTGGCACAGGAAAAGGCTTTCTCAACAGAATATCACTAATATAAACAATTAATAAATGGGACTTCATGAAACTCAGAACCATCTATATGGCAAAGGATACCATAATTTGGACACGGCAGGAACCTACGGAATGGGAAAATATTTTTACAAATCATGCATAAAATAGAGGGATAATATCTGAAATATGTAAAGAAAACTCAATTTTTAAAATGAGGTACAAAGCTGAGCAGAGAATTCTCAAAAGAGGAAACTCAAATGGCTGAAATATTCAGCATCCTTAATCATCAGGGAAATGCAAATCAAAACTACTTTGTGATTTCACCTTACACCAGTCTGAAGAGCCAAGATCAATAAAATGAGTAACAGCTAATGTTGGCAAGGGTGTAGGGCAAGGGGAACTCACCCACTGCCAGTAGGAGTGCGAACTTATAAAGTCACTAAGGAGATTAGTGTGGCAAGTCCTCAGGAAGCTGGGAATCGGTGTGCCCCAAGGTCCAGCTATAGCACTCGTGGGCACATACACTAAGAGTTCAACATCCTACTACAGAGATATTTACTCAACCATGATCACTGCTGTTTATTCATAAGAGCCAGAAATTGGAAACAGCCTAGATGCCCTCAACAGATGAAGAAAATGTAGTACATAATGGGATATTATTCAGCTGTTAGAAAGAGGGAGGGAGGGAGACAGGGAGGGAGGGAGGGAGGGAGGGAGGGAGACAGGGAGGGAGGGAGGGAAAGAAACAAACTTGTAGGTAAATAGATTTAGAAAAAATTCATCCCAAGTTAACAAATCCAGACCCCAAAAGAAAATGGTATGTATCTTTTCTTATATGTGGATATTAGCTGTTAAGTCTTCTCTAACCAGGCTATAATCTGGTAACACAGAGGTTAGTTAAGTGACTAGAGGTGGGGAAGGGAGTCTCCCTAGGAAGGGGAAATAGAATAGACAGTTATGGATGGATGAGGGCAGTGAGACCGAGAACGGGAGGATTAAATGGAGAGGGGAAGATAGGGCAGGGTAAGGGAGGGAAAAAAACAGGGAGAGACAGTTAAAACTAAGAGCCATTAAAACAGTCATATTATAGTAAAAGCATCTTAAAATATACACATATACAGAAGAACTCTAAATGGAATCACCCCAACCAGACATCCCCAGCCATGAGATAAAACCTCCAGTGTCAGGAATAGGTTACATGTAATTGAGCTGTTAGCTAAAGGGGCCGGATGGAAACCCCCAAGCTACCTAGATTATTGCCAAGGTTATTGGTTGCTTTCCAGAATCTGATGGTAAGACCCTATTGCTGACGACAGCATCGATATAACTCACGGAACACAAAGAAGTCAAGCTGGTGCCTTCACCTCTACTGACTAGTGCTCATGGCACTGGAAGGTACTCTGCACACTACCAGAGGAGAAAGAGAAACACCAAGCCTGCTACAAACCCTTGCATCTACAATTGTGACTCGTCTGCAAAATATGCCAGCAAACCAGTAGCACAAGGGATGTAGGAGCAACCAACCACTGTCTGACTGGCTTGAAGGCCCACTCCATGAGATGGAACCCATGCTTCATGCAGCTCAGGTGGCCTAGAACCTGCAACTAGACAGGTCATGGATTTAAGCGAAACCAAATACTACTGTTCTGCTAGAGGAACACAGCAACACAACTACTCCTAATTTCCTTCTGCTATACTCAAAGATCAGTGCCTTGCTCAGCCATCAGAGACGCTTTCCTCCTGCAGGAGATAAGAACAAATACCAAGATCCACAACTGGAGAGTGTGTGGAGAGTGAAGGACCTCGGGCCACTCAGTCCTAAAAGAAATGTCTCAATCAAATCCCTCCCCTCAGGGCTCAGGGAACTATCCATAAGAGGAGGTAGAAGGAGTGTAAGAGTCGGAGGGAAAGGAGGACATGCCTCTAAACACATATGAACTCAGAGACTGTGACAGCATGCATAGGGCCTCTAAACACGTATGAACTCAGAGACTGACGGCAAGTATAGGGCCTCTAAACACACATGAACTCAGAGACCGTGACGGCACGCATAGGGCCTCTAAACACACATGAACTCAGAGACCGTGACGGCACGCATAGGGCCTCTAAACACACATGAACTCAGAGACCGTGACGGCACGCATAGGGCCTCTAAACACGTATGAACTCAGAGACCGTGACGGCACGCATAGGGCCTCTAAACACACATGAACTCAGAGACTGTGATGGCACGCATAGGGCCTCTAAACACACATGAACTCAGAGA
>PVIU01019777.1:0-35596 GCA_004026605.1 Ondatra zibethicus
AAGAAAGTGTGGATTATATACTCATTAGAATACTACTCAGCGGTAAAAAACAAGGACATCTTGAAGTTTGCATGCAAATGGATGGAAATAGAAAACGCTATCCTGAGTGAGGTAACCCAAACCCAGAAAGATGATTATGGTATGTACTCACTCATTAGTGGACCCTAGCTATAAAATAAAGGTCACCAAGCACTTTGCTGTTTGTTTTCTAAAGAGAGAGAAAGGCATGAAGTTGGGTGTGTAAGGCAGATCTAGGGGGAGTTAGGGGTTTAATAAAAGTAAGTCAGAGTTCTATTTATCCTGCTAAACATTGAAAAATCTTTCATGTACTTTAACATTGTACACTTTCTAATACCAGTATTTTGTGTGTTGTAAAATATTACCTCAGTTATTTTTTCCAATTCAAAATCCCCATTTAATTATACTTGCATAAAGAAAAAAACCGTCCTAAAATTTATGTAACATGAAAAAAAAAACCTGGATAACAAAAAGGGAGAATAACCTTTCGATTTCAGAAGGTATATTCCATAGCCTTAGTGACAAAAACATTATGGAACTAATACATAAACATATGTTTTAAGCAATGGAACAAAAAGACCTAAACCTGAGTATATGTAATTTCAGCCCTCCAATATTAACATATATGTCAATGTAAACCTGGGAAAAGTGGAATGCGTTCAACCAATGATGCAGTATCTAGTGTTATCTTTCTGTTTTATATGAATGAATTTACAGAAATCAAACAGCTTGGCCAAAACCATACTCTGATGAAAGAAAGACAAGTAACAAATATGATTATGGATCTAAAGCCTGTGACTGTAACCACTCCTTGTGAACTTAGGCTTTTAAATGGATAACCTACATGTATGGTCTCTCTCTCTCTTTCTCTCCTCCTCTGTCTTTATCTCTCTCTCTTCCCCCTCTTTCTCTTACATAATGCTAAATGTCTTAATGGCTATAGCAATTGCTAATGGAAGGAATATAGTAAATTTTAACATTTTCATCTGAGATTTAAATTTACAAAGTCCACACTTGCAGGTCTGTCTGTTTCTAAAGCTTGAAGTTATAAAATGAATACCTGCTCTATCCGAGTATACCTGCCTTATACTCGGTGTGTAAAACATTTCATTAGTCTATGGAATCATTTGTGAGAATTATCACACATCTGGGTTTAGGAGATAGTAATGGTACACTAAATATTATAAGCAGGCTTGAATTGTCTGTTAAAATGTACTCATAAAGTCAGTCAGATATTATATTGTCTATGTTTCCGTGATTTATCCCCCCAAAATACATCAGTGATATTCTTTGTATGACTTTTTAAGGAATTCAAAGTTAATAATAGAAAAATAGTGCTTATTCGAAAATAATATGATTCATTTAATTTGAGGTAACTTGTAAAGAAAGTGATGGATATGTTGACCTTTGTGTTAAAATTTAACAATGTTTACAAATGCCATCCTATTTTGCTGTCTTCTACACTTTAAAAGAGTTTGAGGGAAGAGGCATAACATATGATTGCATGCATTAAGTTTTGATGTGTGGGAAGATACATGCCATTGTGTACAGATATTCTACATTTTACATTTCTTGTAAACAGTGTCCACTCCAGTAGACATTACAGACACACCAAAGAAAGACATCAAGTTTGACTTGAAAGCACAAATTACAAAATAACGTTCCTAGCTATTAAGGGTTAGAACTAGATCACTGATATATTAACAAAGAATGCCTAAACATAGATAGAGCCAGCTAAAACTGTGACTGTGTAGTTGCGGCCTAGCAATGCTACCATATTTCAGGACAATCAGTCACTTTCACACTCGTTAGCTAGAGTCTTGGGTTACATAGCTTTAAATTATTTCACCACTCTTTTAATAAATATAAAAGGGCATTAATAGAGTACTACAGTGGCTTATGACTAATAACTTTATAATTATAAAGGAAATAATTCCCATATATGGGTTTCTCACATTGCAGAGAAGCAACACTGGTATCTACTTTACCTACTGCTAAGGATTTTTCCTAACTTTGACATAAGGATGCAAAAAACAATCACACACAGCAAAGAAGCTTTTCTCTTTGTCCATTTCCCCACATCCAAAACTGACAGTAATTACTCAGGTTATTTACATAACAGAGGAACTATTGTATAAATGAATGACATACTTGCCTGCTTGTAACTAGGTTTTCATTCTGGTTTAGAATAATTTTAGTTTATAATTTAGGCTGTTAATATTTTCCCCCTTATAGCATTAATATTTGTGGGATTAAAAATTGAAGGCTTTCTACTTGGATTTATTGACTTGGATTTATTCAAGGTTAAGTTGGTCTTGCATTATTCTCACTTACCTTTAACAAGGATTAAGAGATTTGTGGGGTCTAGTTTAAGAGCCTAGTCAAATGCTAACAAGGCCTTTACTCTTAAATAAACATATTTTCATGCTGTTCGGATGTGCACCCTGTCAGATAAAGTTTGATAATTTTTAGCTCAAAAATAGAATGTACTTTGGTGTTGTAGAAATAATTGGTACCTATTCTAAATATAGTACTAGTAAAGCAATATTTCACACTTGTGGTAAAAGGAGCACTTTTAAACACACATTTTTATTGGGTTATGCATCCTCAGTCATGCTGTCGTATATAAAGGCTTGGGTCATCATTTTCATGTCAAATGCTTTAATCAGAGCCAAGTATTTAAAGGAATGGAACTGGCCTATTTTTTGTAGCACAACAGCTCCCCCATCTTACAGAATAAAGAATACAAGCTCGAATTTTTCTTTTTCTTTTGATAAAAAAATATTAATAATGTCTATGTGATTTTTGTTTTTTTTTCATAACAAACAGAAAAAGAAAGAGAGACTTTATCAGATGCATGTGTTCTCGAAAGTCTTTTCTTGTTTATGATCTCATGAGAACATGGGAATTGCTGTGCACTGCTGAAACTGCTCGCTGTGACTGGGAGGTTGAAATGTAGATACGTGAAGACTGGGAACATGTTCCGGGAAACTAGGATTCACATTTACCAGTTAGTATCTGTTAAAGTGAGATCCTTCTATTTGTATTCTTTTCCAAAAGTTTCTTATATTTTGATCACATAAAATAATACCCAGTTTTCATTATACAATTAGTTCCACTAAATATTTAAGCAAACATCTGCTCTTTTGAGGTTTGTCGAGCACCGTTAAGTGCAAGGCATCATCACTGATTTCTCCTTTCTCTGGAGGCAGAAGAAACTCACTATCCGCCCTAAAGGCTGTTTACTCAGGACTGTTTACTCTCTGAATAGCCTGAAAATCAAACCAGAGGATACAAAATGTTTTTTACACTATCAGAAAACAATTTTCAAGTTAAAATGGTTAAATCAGGAAAGTTCTATCAGTCTTAAATCCTAAATCTTGCAGTTTTCCTACACCTTTAGCATGAAGTAAACATAAAATATATGAAAACAAGGAGAAAAAGAAATCCCTGCCACATATTGCATCATACTAAGAAATATATTGCAGGGACAGAAGGGTGTCTTGTATTTTATAGTATAATTCTGTAACAGTAGAAATTAAGAGATTTTCTTTTTTATTCCATTTGTTTCTCCTTTTATTGAAAATGGATTTTACACTCATATCCCGATTATGGCTTTCACCTCCTCTGTTCCTCCTAGTTCATTCCACCTCCCCTCTACTCCAGATCCATTCCCTTTCTGTCTCTCCCTAGAAAATAAACCCATTAATCTGTTGAAGGAAAACTAGGTTGTTTCCATTTTCTAGCTGTTATGAACAGAGCAGCAATAAACATTGTTGACCAAACGTCTCTGTGGGCACATGAAGTATCTTTTGGTTCTATGCACAAGAGTGGGAAAGCTGAATCTTGAGGAAGATTGATTCCATCTTCCTGGGGAGTCAACTCACTGATTTTCCTAGTGACTGTACAATTTTTCACTTACACAAGCAATGGATGAGTATTCTTCTTACTAGACAACTTTGCTAGTATTTACTATCGTTTGTTTGTTTCTGATTTTTTAATCTTAGGCATCCTGATGGGTGAAAGAAGAAATCTCAAAGTAGTTTTGATTTTCATTTCAATAATGACTAAAGATATTAAATATTTCCTTATTTTTTTCAGGCATGTATATTATAATTCTGTAGCCTAGTAAAGGAGACTTTCAAATCTCTTAAAATAATCTGTCTTATTTTTCATTATATATAATTAGTTTATATATAGATGAGACCTAGTGTGATGAGTTGTTATACATAAGCAACATATTTTAAAGATATGAAGAATGCCTATCTAACTGAAATATATCTCAATATATCTAGAAAATCTAACTAACATGACTACAAACTTGACCATTATTGATGATTATCCATTAACAACCTATACTTTCTAATTATACATTACATTTTAAAATGAACTACACAACCACAATACCTTAATCAAGATAAGAAATACATATTCATATAACAAAATTGACCTTAAATTTATATCAATAAAGCAAAATTTATACCAATGTAAATTATTCATATCCATATCATATCCCCCTTTAAATGTAAAAGAAAATTTATAAACAATATTTGGGAATATGGATGTAGTTTTTTCTCTCTAAACTTTTTTCTGCTGTGTGGGGGCACTGCAGATTGCTGTCAAAGTTTATATTTCTATTCATGTAAATTCAAGCACTTCTGAATGTGAGTGAATAGTATGGTTGTGTGTGAACAGTGCTCCTGCACGTGAATATGCATGCATGTGTGGAAAGTGCGTGTGTGCGTGCATGTGGGAATGCGAGAGCCAGGGGACAATTTTAGGTGCTGTTTCTAATGAGCTTGAAATTCATCTTGTTTCATGAGTCAGGGTTTCTCACTAGAATCTGGAGTTTCTAAGAGGTTCTTTGGGCCTGATCTCAAGCAATGATCCTTGCCTGGGAAGCACTTCACTGACTGAACCATTTTACTACTTCTCCCTAAACAGGATGGTATTGAAGCAGTTATTACAGACAGACTATATACTTAGAGTAATTTTTGAAGTAAAAATTATTTCTTATATAAGCATACCTAAAATGTATTAATAATACACCTATCTGAATCATATGGAATATGTTTCATAATATAATGACTACTACTATATTCACTTCAATATAAGAACAAATGTCCACAGGAGTTCCTTCTGACCAGAGCAGTATGGATGGAGGAGGTAATATAAGGATTTCACAAACAATAGAGAAGGAAGATAATTTTCACAACTCTGAAATAACCTTCCAAACCTCAAGATCCTGCTTTATTCTAAATGGAATCTAAAACTTAATATATATGTTAATTTTTCTTTTCTTAGGCTGCAAATATCACAAAACATGTCAGGATAGCAAAATGCACATGGAAAGCATAGGTGCTACATATTGAATTAATGATAAATGTCAATTTTCTGCTTTTAATTTTGGGTAAACAGTGATACAGTACAACCAAATGTCATATGTGATAGAGAAATTACTAATTCGATTGGAGCTGAGCTTAACACATGGCGTTACAAGGCTGACTCATCATCACTTCACTCTGATGATCTCCACACTGCCAGAAACAACAAAGAGAACAAATTGTCAATGGCTTTGAGTCGGGATTGCTGAGGACAAAAGGTATCTATATCACCAGCTTGCTTTGCAGCTCCTGGTACTCATTCTATTTCACCTGTTAAACACTTCTTAGTCTAAGAATAGAATAAAACATACTTTGAAATATGACCTTCCTTACTGAGCAATCTGTTTCACCCGTGCTTTGTGTATCTAACACATGCTCAGTTCAATATTAAAATAGCAGAGAAATACTTGAAGTTTCTGAAAACAAATGGCTAAAACAAGGTTGGTCCCATTCCTTTAAACATTTCAGCATTAAAGGACCAAGTAAAGTAATTAGTGTTGGGAAAGAGAAAACAAACTTAAGAGAGGTCTCATGGTTGCACCTTGCTTAATGAAAACTCATCACATAAGTAAATTTGACCTAGGCAGAGTCTGAAGGGCAGCACCTGTGATGGAGTCATAACTGACACTGAAGCATGTGTCATCGGCTTGGAGACGATATACAGACTCTGTCCTTGCCAAACCTAAGCATATTTTGTTCAGAACCCTATTTAACATGAGGGCCTGCTTGCTGGGATTTCTGTCCTGCCCAGTTCCCACAGCCAGTAAGCACCAAAGAAAATCACACAGAGGGCTCCATAAGTTATAAAGTGATTGGCCCATTAGCTCAGGCTTTGTATTAGCTCTTATAACTTATATAGCCCATTATTCTTATCTATGTTGGCCACATGGCTCGGTACCTTTTTCAGTGGGGCAGGTCACATCCCACTTCTTCGGTGTTCTGGGAAGAACTGGAGAAAGAACTTCCTTCTTCCCAGAATACTCCTGTTCTCATTGCCCCACCTCTACTTCCTGTCTGGTTTTCCCGCCTATACTTCCTGCCTGGCTACCGGCCAATCAGCGTTTATTTTAAACATAATTGACAGAATATAGAATTGTCTCGCACCAACCCTATCCATACTCTTGGGCTGCACTCAGTACTGTTGACTTTCAATTTCAGCATTTACATTTAGGGCACACCAAAGCAAGGATATATTGGACTGAAGCAAAACCAAAACAAAGAAAACAGAGTCCCACTGGGAGATCATTTTATCCCTGAAAGGCAAAGCATACATGATAAAGAAGTAATTATGAGTCTATCTGTACATCAAAAAATAATAATAACAAAAACAGAAAATAATTGTTTCAAGAAAAAGCAAAGTTAGAATTTTAAAATTAAATAATGCTTTTATTTATTCTTTGTGAGTTCCATTCTATGGGTTTTGTTCATATTATCTCCCCTCCAAGTCTTCCCATATCCTCCCCATCTCACTACTTACCCAAAACCTCTCTACCCCTGTAGACCCAGTATGACTGACTATTCCTGGGTGCCACAGCTGTCCTGCAATATGGTCAATAGAACAGTTGTTATTCTATTGCTTCTTCCAGAAGTAATCAAATGTCAATAGTTTCTCAAATAGGAATGGGATTTCATGCTCACCTCCATTCTTCCATACTGGGATTTTGTCTGGCTTAAGTTTGTGGTCTTGTACCTTTTTGTGTCTTGAAAACACTGCTTTCCTAGAAGGCAATCACCAACTGCTTTGACTTTTATGAGCTTTCCACATCCTCCTCTTCATATACAGCCTTGCACGAGGGATATGTTATAGATTCAGGGCTGAGCATTCTAAAGGTTCTCTTCCTTTGTATATCTGACTGTTGTGGGTCCCTCTATTTTGCCATCTACTGTAAGAAGAAGCTTTTCTAATGAGGGTTGAGAGATGCTCTTACTGATAGATGGCTTTATCTATGAATTATCATATCAAAAAAGAAACCAATGTGTGAAGATCTCTGCATGTTGTATACCTTTCTACTTCTCTTTCTTACAAACTATCTATTTAGCCACATCCAACCGAAAAAGTAAAAAAATAATAATTTTCTTTGTGGAGGGTAAGATAACATTTTTGGAAACAAAGAATAAGCATTTGAAGTTAAAATGGAATTTCTTGATTATGATTATATGGAATTATTAATGTAGCTTTGAATAATTGTCAACTGGTAATTGGCCTTCATTCACTGAGTCCTACATTCATTTTTTCCTTCCTAGATTTGTAGACCCTTTTACATAATGAAAACTAGGGTATCATAACAAGGCTCATTGAATGAAGACTACTTTAGGACTTCCTAATTATGAAGCATGCCATTTGTGAAATAAATAATTGGTGCAATTTAATATAAATGCATCTACAGTTTATCAGTATAACAGAAAATCCAAAAATCTTTAATTTTCCCCCAGAAAAATGTAGAATTACTGTAATTTTGAAACTACAGAATAAATGGTCATATATTTGCTTAAAAACAATACAGAAATTGTCACTTACATATATTTTCACAATATGCCATGTTCCTTTTTGTTGGACCTCAAACTTCACCAATTTTAAATTTCTAATTTCTAATACTTTCCCACAAAGAGGAAGTTATTGTAAGAAGCATGAGATAATAGGCTTCTTACAACAGATAATAGATAATAAGAAGCCTGAGCTAATAGGCCAATCAGTTTATAATTAATGTAGACCTCTCTGTGTTTATTTGGGACTAAACAGATGTGGGACCTGGTGGGACAGAAACCTCAGTCAACATTATTTTTTAAGAATGTATTTTTTATTTGAAAATGTTGCAAGTTTATAATAGCCATCATGTAACTCCTGTGCTAAAACATGCCAAACTAAAAGAAAATCAAGACAATATTTTGCTTATATTTTTGGCGTATCCATGCAAAAACAGAAGATGCAATGGATGACAGTTTAAGTTAAGATTAAAGCTAAAGATATTCACTTTAAAGACAGAAAAAAATAGTGATACACAGCAATAAAATACAGCTAAAATAAAAATATTTAACAATAACCACATTTGCTTTAAAGTGTATATGTTATTAAGAATTACAATATATTATTGAGAAAAATATTTAAAACATTTTATAATGCTTCTGTAGCCTTATTATACATTTTCCAACATATCTGTATATTTAATGACAATTAATATGTCTAATATTTATTTTACATTCAAGCAGTTCTATCTTCCTCTAAAATAGCCAAGACTCAATAATCAGTTGACAACATAAGAACACACTTAGCAATATTTATGGAATGATATTTAGTTATGATCTTTTCCTGAGAGATTTCACCAAGGGGACAGCTATGACACCAGTTCTAATATATTGAAGTAAAATGTATTTCAACAGAGCCACGTCTGTATTCAGAATTTTATTAATATTATCTCATCCAAATATAATACTAAGGCAAATAAAAGCATCAATAGAATGCCTTTGGCATATTTACGAAGATGTTAGTATCATTTTGATGGGCACATTTACATGATTTCAAGAGAAAAACTTTGTGAGACTGGTACTTTGTAATATACTCTAGTGAAACTGAGTCATTTGTTACATGATGTGAGATTACTTCTAATAACTAGCTTACAAGACAGTCGTTAATATTTCTCGGCAAATCCCAAATCAAAGTATTTTTAAAGATTTATTTATTCTTTGTGTGTGTGTAAGTGTGTGTGTGTCGGGGGGGGGTGATGTGTGTGGGTGCCTGAGGACACCAGATGAGACCTCTTCCAAAGTTGATTTTCAGACAGATGCAAGTTTCCTGACATGGCTTCTGGGGACCAAACCCTGGACCTGGGCAAATGCTATTAGCTGCTGAGTCATCTCACTGGCTGGCTAAATATTTGAATTTCAGCCTGAAGCACAATACTCTAAGGATCCAAGCAACACGGCTCAATGATTTCCTGTGCTATGCTTGGCATTGCTTCTAGGGAAGACTGTTTACATATTCCAAGGTTGCCTTCTAGGAAAGAGAGAACCTCAACAACCAAACTTGAAGTTGGAGTTGGGGGTTGTTCATAACCTGTAGAAGCTTTACAAGAGACTAAGAAAGAGAAACTTGTATTTCAGAACTTTTAGCAGTGAAATAAAATCAAGATGATAATTTAAAAAACTTTGAATATTGGTTAAGTACTACGTGAGAAACAAAGGCTGAAAACTATGATCAACTCCAATCTTCTGTGCAGAGTGTAGGGCATTAGTTACAACAAGGTGATTCATGCATTTCCTTGGAATGAGCCAAGTTGTCAACAGAGAATTTAACATCATTATATAAAGAAAGAAATTTTGTGGCCAACTTTAAAAAAACATTCCCTTTTCATTCTTGAGCCACAGAGATCAGAGCATTGAATGATAACCAAACTAATTAAAAGAAACTAAAAGACTAAGAACATGAAGCATGAGTAGAGAGCATGAGTATCATATTGTAAATTAGTCTTTGTACCAAAATAATTGGAAGAAAAACTAACTACTGAAGAGGTGGAGGCAAATTCCTATGGAAGTCATGCTATGTCGAAAATTGTTTGACATCTGGGAGATGGCACAGTACTTAAAATTACTTGCTGAACAGGAATGAGGGAGGATCTGAGTTTGGGTCCCATCCACAAGTAAAACCCCAGCACTTGGGATAGGAGAACAGGGAAACAGGTAAATCCTGTCAAGCCTAATGTAAACAGTTACTTCAAAGTTCAGTGAGAGAACTTCTCTCAAAAGATAAAATAAAATATGATGGAGAGAAATTTTGGAAGACAGTCAATTTGTACCTCAGGTCTACATGTACATTTGTATGCTAGTGTACCTGCATATGGGCATAACACAGATACACACACACATACACACACACAGAGAGAGAGAGAGAGAGAGAGAGAGAGAGAGAGAGAGAGAGAGAGAGAGAGAGAGAGAGAGAGAGAGAAAGAACCAGGGAAAACGTGACTTTTTCAAGGCCTGAGAATATCTTGAACAAGTCCTCCTTCTAGTCAGGTCATGGAGAATTTAACCCATTTTTGACAAGGTCAATGTATAGTTTGTTGCATAATTCTGGTCATGATCCAGGAGCCTGTGTGCTACCTGCTCCTCTTGCTTTCCTTATACAAATTATTGCTGGCTGCCTCTAGTTTCACTTTCTTAGAGTTATGGATAATGGCTTTTACAAGGGAAAACTTTCCCCTGATGGCTCTCTTCTGAGTGAGCCAGAACAGATCTTGGTAAAAATTTACAGTAGACCTGGACCTGATTCAGCCCCGAAATCCTTAGATGTATCAGGTGTGACCATGAATTAAAGATTTTTTATTTGTTTGTTTGTATTTTGTGTGTTTTCAAGACAGAGGTTTTCTGTAGCTATGGAGCCTGTCCTGGAACTAGCTCTTGTAGACCAAGCTGACCTCCTAGAACTCAAAGAGATTCACCTGCCTCTGACTCCGGAGTGCTGGGATTAAAGGTGTGTGCCACCACCACCTGGCTGAATTCAGGATATTTTTATAGATTTTTTTATTGATTTTTATTGAACTCTACATTTTCTCTGCTCCCCTCCCTGCCTCTCCCTCCCCCTTCAACCCTCACCCAAGGTCCCCATGCTCCCAATTTACTCAGGAGATCTTCAGGATTCTTAAGAACAGGCTATTGCCTTTCCAGTGAGTTCTCTGAAAGAGTCACAAAACTTTAAGGCATTATAAATCTGCATAACTGTTTTGGAGAGGACGATTTTAACCACAAGAATCTAGGAGAAATAATAATAGTAGTTTATATCAAAACTTAAAGGGAAAAGTCTAGGAACAGGGAATGAAGTAGAATCTTAGAAACCTATAATGTCCTCATTTCTAATAGTTATACCAATATTGCAGGAAGCTGCGAGGAAGGGGGCATGAGAACAATGATAAGTAATACCAACTATTAAGAGTAAGCTTTTTAGTTATGTGGTATATAGGACAGGAAAATAAAGCCTGGTATATACCCTATACGAGATAGAGTAGTACAGAATGCAGGATGAACTGATTCAGCCTTGGCTGATGATTTGATTGTGAGAACGTAGATTTGCCCACGTAGAGGGAAACACTTTTATCTGTAGTTGTGCCTAGTTAGAAAACTTCCTTTGGTGCTTGCAATACTGCTTGTGTTCTTAACATTAGAGCTATGAATCAAGTAGGTAATGGTTACCAATGGGAAAGTTCGGGGACAGAAGGAGAATGAGGTAAGGGAACAAACTGGCAATTAATGTAATCGTTATTAGAAGCTTAAGGAAACAAACTGGATTGTAAAACTGTTCATGCAAACTAATAAAACTATATAAAACAAAAACAGCTCAGGCTTTCTGAGGCCACTTGTTTGAAACCTTGTTAGACATTGGGCCCACTTTACACACCTGTCCCAGGAATTGGACCAGGTGGGAATTAAGAGTTAGTCTCACAATGAGAGACAGAGAGAGTGAATTCTGGAAGAGATTGTGTGCTTTCATACTCATAAAAATTATCAGATATCATTTACCTTCATGTAAATGTGTTTTAATCAAATATATTGAAGTAAATTCTTAATCTCAGTCTCTGGGGACTGGTATTTCAGAAAACTCAGCCCTATGGTCTCAACCAAGAGATAGTCATCTTACTGCTCACTTGTTGTCACCTATCTGAAATTTGGGGCAGAATATAGCCATGAATTTATAGGAAAAAAGAAAATAAACTAAATTTGTAAAATAAAACTGGACAGCTATATGAATTTACAGTTCACCATCTATCTTCTAACAGAATAACATTACTACCTTTCAAATGGCTTATTAGTTCTTCTAATATGATTAATTGTGCCCATTCTAATGCATAAATCAGATACTAATAATTCAGACTTTTGTTTTTAACTAGTTTGATTTTAGCATAAAGCTTAGAAATTAAGTGGAAATTGTCATGAGGTTATATGTATATGTGAGCATACATGTAACAACATGCTTAATGAACTAAAACTTTGTTTTAACAATGTTTCCAAAACACTACAAAAAATACTAACAAGTCTAAAAAGTACTATACCAAATATTCAGTTTAGTTAGCAAAGAGTAGTCAAAGTAGCCTGATTCATGTATACATTTTACTAGAAGCTTTATTGTTTATAAAACAGGTTGCCTTTATATTCCCAAGACTTATACAGTGGGATGGGTAACTCACACTTTAGTATAGATTCATATAATAATCATAATATATTCATCTAGTTTGACAAAGTAGCTTTGATGAAAAGAAAAAAAAACAAAATTCTCATGTCTTTCTTAGGATGGTTGATATTCTTCAATGGAATGATACATTCTATCTGTAGTAACTACTATCCAGTCTCTCTTAGACAGGTTGATAGTCTTAATGGAGTGATACACTGTATCTCTAGTAACTAAAAATTCTATCACACAATATGGAGTTTGCTTGCCACAATATAAACAAATAAGCAAACAAGGAAAGAAATAAAAGGATGGTTAGTTTTAAAAATGCTTAAGGGTTTTCTTTTTGTTTAGAAACATTTAACTCTAAGATAATCTGTTCTGTAAACTCTCAAGAAATTCAAGAAATCCCTGCCCTGCCAAGAGCAGTCTCATTTACACACCCTCACTGGTTTCTCCAAATTTGAAATCCAACATTCACTTTTCAAGAGTAGGGTGGGAAAAGACATGGTGAGAGACAGAGAGAAAAGATAATTCCATGCAGCAATTAATTGGGTCTTCAGTGTTAGTTCCCTTCCAACTAGGAAACAAAGAGACCTGGTACAGTCTTATCATGAGCCACAGGTCTGAGGTTGTGGTTATAATAGTCAGGTTCCAGGAAGTAATATGTTCACAAAGTAAAAGCTTGAGAAATAACAAACTAAGGGAGGCATGTCTCAGATATACTAAAATGAGTATCGTTGCCTATAGTTTTAGTCCCAGTTACATATAAAAACCTATTAAGTGTGACAGAGATAAGGCAGGTGTTCAACTCTGTTAAGTAAATAGATGCTATGGGTAAGACCTAGTTACTAGAGTATCTGCAGTCATGGGCTTCATGATCAGATATATCAGCAGTAAGTTTTGAAGCAACCCTTTAGCATTGCAGAACTGAGAAGGCCACAACTGCATGAGCGACTAAAAGTTGCAGAGAGCACAACCATGATAACAATTCATGTAAACTTCAGTGCAAGGCATTGGTTGTTGGCTTAAATTGGGCTTTTCGTGTTCAGTTCAAAGCTTTGTCTCTCCTTGTTTCTTCATATCCTCTCCATGTTTTAAGGTCACAGAGCCTTTTGCTAGTCAAAGGAACCAAAGACTGGTTACTCAGCTGGGACTCATCAGCACAAAACCTGGAGATGCTTCTTAGAAGGTACAAGGTACAAGGTACCTGCCTACAGTCACAGAAATAAGATTCATGAACTCTGTAGTTAATACCTCTCCTTTTTTTTTTTTTGGAGTGGGTTATACTTTCTTCCTACATTAGAGTAAATCAATGCAGAGATGTGCAGAAATTAGGGACAGTTTTTGATATGTAGTATTCTGACTATAAAATATTCACATTTTGTCTTACTGTCTGAAATTAGGAAAACATTCAGCCTTTAAAAAACTTCTGGATTATTATGTGAAAAATGAGAATTCCAACATTTATGGACAGCAATTCTTAGGAAATCATCTGGAGGAGACAAGAAGTTGAGAATTATTCTTAAAATGATTTGGCATAAGTTTGGTTTGGGAGAAATTAAGATAACCAAGATAGACAGTTTGCTGGGGAAATAAGCCAAATTTAATCGAATTGTTTATGAAGATAGGATTTTCTTTTAAAATGATGGATAAATGAATTCCATTCTAAAGTGTGTGGATTCGTGAAAATGTTACTGCTTTAGAGTTAGCTCTTCTCAATCATAGTTGGAGAATAAATCAAAATTTTTTCATAATAACCAGCTTCCAAAATTTGCTGGATGAGTGTGTGTGTTGGGGGGAGATGAATATGTGTGTGTGGCACCTTAAAATAATAAAATAAGTGGTACTTTTTATTATCTTATTTTATATTTCATTATTTATATAATAAAAAAAGTTTATGTTATTACTTTATTTACTACTTTTCGGTTAGCTCTAACATCCCTTATGAAAATCCCCTTCTTGAGGTTTCAAAAACAGTCATGGAAAATAAATTTCTATTTCTTTTTTCTCCTCTCTGTTAGCAATTTCGAACTAGCTTCCAAAGGACACAAACAACATGGTACCTGCAGTGAAAGATTCCTGCTTTAGCAGACATAGTTTCCTAGAGGGAGAGTGGGGAGAGAAGAGGCAAACACCTTCAGCACTGAGCACTGCACTGGAAGCTGAAGTTAAGAGACCATTTCTGCCTGGAAAGAGTTGAACCTCGAAAGAACACTGACGGGCTGTGCATCGCTCCCCCACTTCAACCAAACGCTGATGCCATCTTTTTCACAGCAAAACAATCCCTCACGGGGTTAATTGAAAGCCCCCCCCCAAGGTGAAATTTGAATTTTGTCTTGTTCACAGCTGCTAACATTTTCAACTGGCCCAATTGTCCTTGAGTCCTCCTCTCGCCTCTGCCCTGGCAGAAAATGTAAATAAAAACAATGCAAAAGAAAGTTATTCAATCCAGATAGACAAGGTCTTTGGAGTTCTGACTCAATATTTGGATATGCACTTTGTCCTTTTCTGGGAACTGCAAATCCTTATCAGCTGAACAGGACAAGTGGGACAGTCCTGAAGGAAAAGGAGTCACCCCCATATCCTAAAGTACTTGGAAGGGCTCATTTGGTTCTGCCTGGAGACCAAGCGAGGGCGACTCCACCGGTCGCTCTGGAGTCCTCAAAGCTGCAAAGTTTAAAGCGAAACCAGGAAGCATCACTTTCTCTGTGCCTCCAGAACTGACCTCCCTTCTGTGGAGGCTCTCGCTCGCGATTTCTTGAACACTGGGTTGTCCACTTCCTTGACTAGAAGCTCACCTGGGAAGCGCTTTAGATTTCAGTGGAGACTCTCCAGCCCTCGGGGTGTTGACTGGAGCATTTGTCCTCCGGAGTCCCTTTGCAGATTTGTTTGGAATCCTACTGGTCAGAATCTAGCTGCTCGGAATGGATGCTTGGACTCTCGAACTCACTTCCCGCTCTGCAATCTACCGCTGGGGACTGCTCTGGATCCGGGAGCCCCAGCCAGTGTGGCCGAACTGGATGGAGACTGCGCGGAGGGAACCAGAGTCCCAGACAAGCTCCTCTGAAATCAAGCAGCCAGAGGGTAGCTCGGATTGCTAAACCCAGGGATGCACCACCCAGGGGTAAATCTGGAACCCGGGCCCGGCAGAAAAGAGGAGAGCCCAGGGAAGAGAGGAGGAAATGGGAGCAGTTACCACTTAAAGTACTCCTGGCTGAGTTCATCTCTCAAAGAGGAAGCTGTGTGGGTCTTGATTACGCTTAGGTGCCTGTGCGCGCACTCGGAGCGAGCCCGTGGGTGTGCCTGAGTGTGCACGCCCTTGTGCATTCACAAGGCAACGATGTAGCCTCTGGAGTTCTATTGGTAGCAAAATCCTGAGTCCCCAAACCTGGGAGGAACTGTGCGGTCTTCACCAACTACACGAAGAAGGGCTCCTTGTTAGCCAGCTTCCCAAAGCATCTCTAAATTCTTGCACTCAGGTTTGGTTAAGATTGGTGTCTGGACTGCGAGGAGAAGGTGCGCGCACAGAAACCGAAGATCAAATGCTCATAAACTCTACCTAGAAAGGACTGGGTTCCCACCGCTCCAGTTACGGAAGGAAGACTTTTCTTTAATGACTGGCTTTAGGGGGTTTCTGGAAGCTTTGCTGAGGTCCGGGTCCGGGATATAGTGGGATATCTAGGCAGAATTATGAAAGTAAAGACAGAGAGGATCCTGTCTCCCCGCCCCACCTCCCAGCGAGGATGCTCTTTAGGTTTCCTCTGAACCACACCTCTCTTGCTTCACATCCTTCCCCAGTTCAAGTGACCTAAGTGGCCAGGCCTGCTCTCTGCCATCTACTGGGGTCGGGTTCAGCTTTGAACACTAAATGTAGTCTGTTGCATCACTTCTTTACTCCGAGTACCGTGCTGATTGCCAAATGTAAATGTTCTTTTCAGAATCCGCTCCCATCTGATTAGTAAGCAAATCACCCACCACCGACTAGGGGACTCTGGAAGCCAGCCTCGGGTGCCTGGGAGCATCAGCCGGTAGCTCTCAGGCGGGGATTCTCACCGCGGGGTTGTAACTAATCACTTTTCACAGTGCCATTAGCAGCCACAGCCAGACAGGGTGACACCTTTCTTTTAATCCCTTAGCATCCCGACTGTGTGGGATCAGACCGGCAGTTCACTTCCAGCAGAGGCGAGGGATGCCCCTGAAGTTCGCTTTCTTCCTTCGGGTTTTCCGCCGCTTCCCCTCCCCCAACCCTCCCGCCTGCAACGCCCCCGCGCCTCCTTTGCTTGGGGATTTGTAGGCACAGCGCTGGCCCTCTCCTCCCGCCTGCAGTAAATCGGTTCTCCGAACACGTCTAGCCGGGAGTCACAGAGGACAGGAGCCCGGCGGCGCCGGCTTGGGGTGTAGCCTGATTCTAGGGGTCTGGGAGGTGCGGTCGTTCTCGTCACTGCAGCTAGGGACGGGCTCACGGCCGCGCGCCTGCCGCCGCCGCCGCCGCCGCCGCCTCCATGCTGCAGCGCGGAGCGCAGCTCCTCCGGGCCAGGCGGCCGGCGTTGTCCGCTCTCACAGCGCTGGGGATCGTCTCTCCCAAGCCTGCCCCAGCGGCGGCTGCGATCTCCAACCGCAGCTTTCAGCCTCGCGCCTAAGCCTTGGACTCGCCCCAGCGCCTCCGCCAGCGGGAGGGGCGCCCACCGCGCTGTGTGCAGCGGCGCAGGGAGGCGGTGAGCGTGTGCAGGGCGGCCGGAACCGTGTGTGTGTGTGTGTGTGTGTGTGTGTGTGTGTGTGTGTGTGTGTGTGTGTGTGTGTGTGTGTGTGTGTGTGTGTGCACGCGTGTGTGTGTTCACGCGTGTGTGTGTGCGTGCACGCTTGTGTGCGTGTGTGCTTTTCTTCTTTCCTTGAAGATGTGAATGGCTTCTCAGCTAGCTGGTCCTTGGGATTCTTGACTTTGGGAGCTGTGAGCACAACCCACCCATGTAATTCATGTTGCATGGTCGGTTATACCAGGAAAAAAGGCGCAACTGGACGGGGGTGGGGCAGATCCACCAAACATTCTGGAAACGAGAAATAGAAAGGGGGAAGAAATAGAAATATGAATATTGAAAGATCTAAGAAGACTTTCGGAATCCCCCAGCTGGCCCTTCCGTTTTCCGGCACGAACCTGGACGTTTTCCACCTTTTCAAGTCATCTTGGTGTTTCTCTGATGTTTTCTAAGCCGCTTTCCAGCTAGCTGCGTGTGTGTATGTGTGTGTTTGTGCGCGTGTGTATGTGTGCGCTCCTATCGGATACATTTGACAGTCTTTTTTTTCCAACTGCCCAGAAGCAAATGTGTTAACTCAGAGATGCCCCTCCATGCCCAGGTTCTCGCAGAGCACGGAGGACGTCCAGACCCGTTTTCCTGGCTGGATTCCGGGCGACTGCTGGGTACTGGAGCCAGGTGTGTGGATTACTTATTCCAGAGGCTTGGAAAGTAGCTGTATTAACCAGCTTCCAGGTATATCGCAAGGTCAAGAGAGGGTCTTGCAGCTGTCTTATTTCCCTGCATCTTGACTTTCCTGTATTGGTCAGAAGAATATGAACGTGCCTGTCCACAACATTTGAAGCCCAAACTTCAGCACTTCTACCTGCTTTACCGTATAAACAAGGTAATGAGAATTGCTTTTCAAACTGCATAAGGAACCCCCGACGCTTCCATTGCCCTTCCAGGATTCCCTTACTCCCCAGCGAAATGTCACCAGCTTCTGAATTCCAAGGATTTGGGCTGCAGGAGAACTTGAAGGAAACGTGATCAAGGGCTATGTGAGAAAGCGACTGTTCTCTTTGCTGGTGGGCTGGTGGGCTTCGCGAGCGGATCTTGAGAAGGACCGGTACTGTTTCTCCCTCCGGATGCGGTGCTGGGAGTGCTTGTGCAAGTGTGAGTGCGCGCGCGCCGGCTGAGAATGTGTGAGTGTGTGTGAGCGTGTCTCTGTGTGTGCGCGGCCGCCCTGCTTCTGCCCGCTCCCCGGGCGCGGAGCCACCGGTTTCATGGGGCCATTTGCGCTGATTCCCCACCCAGTGCGACCTGCGGGCAGTGGCGGCAGTAGCAGAAGCCACCTCTCTGACTCCCTAGGATGCGGGTTCTGAACTATGGCAAAGGGCAGCGAAGTAATGAGCGAGACCCCAGCACGACCGTGAAAACCACCTGGAGCCACCTTGCCTGGATCTTACCTGCGGGCAGAAAGTCCTCCTATGACCGTCTTTCCCCCTAGAGGCACCAGGTAACAATGAAGGACTATTTGCCTCACCCACTTTCCTTAAGGGCTTGTTTCTAGCATCATATCTGCATTGCAGGCTACTTTACTTATTAATGTTTTGGAAATCATTAGGAAGGGTTGGGTACCCAAGGGCGCTTGCTCAGTGAGGGGGCATGCAGTTCCTGGTACATAGAATGTAAGCCTATACCTGAACACTTAATGTGGTAGTGAAACCTAGAGATATATGAATACATCAAGCCTGAGGATAGTTTTTGAAAAGGGCCAGTCTTGTTGAACCTGTCTGAAGGTGCCAGAGATGAATGGTTCATGTTTCCTTTAGGCTATGGCTACTGCGGACCATTTGGTATCCAACCTCCAGATACTAGAGTGAGATCCGGTGTTTGTTTCCCCGCCCCCTACATCTATCAAATATTTTTTATTATTATGTTTTTTCTCCCCCTGACCTTTCTACGTATTGTACCGGGTTGTTTTCCTTCCTCTGTTATGTGCAATCCTTTTAATAGTTGTGAATTACGCATCTGGAGACTTTGACGTGAAATGGAGTTTTCTTGGGACTTGTTTAGCATGGAAAGGAATTCGTTGTCAAGGGTGTGTATTGGATCGAGGTGTTTAACTACCAGGGTTTTGGTTTGATATAGCAGAATAGATGCATGAAAGAAGTCGTTTTTATGTCTAGGAGAACGAGGCCAAAAACCAATAGCCACCACCCAGCCCCAGCCCCAGTGACAACATCAGTCCTGGCCCCTCCTGCTTTATCTCGGGGGTGGGGGGTGTGGACAGAAGCTTGTGTTCTCCTGTTTGTTGTTTGTGTACAATAGATATTTTGAAAATTCCTTTCAGTGTTTTGATTTAAAACCAGGCTGGATTTGAGACTGTCTTATTAACATACCGGATCTGATATGTGAAAATGGAGATTCCCTTCTTGCGAGGAGGCAGAACACATTTAGTTAACTTCCAAAGCCCCTATCTTTGCGCCTTGTTCATTCTGTCGTCCGCGATCACCACAGTTGCCTGTTCCCTACAGAAAATTTCACTTCTTTCTCCAGGGCATTTGAATTAACAACATAAAGCACTTCCAAAGTATTCTCATCAATATTTAATTCCATAGTGAAGACGGTCTGAAATTTTCAGCTGAGTGCTGGTTTCTCTCCCGCTTTGAGGCGCTGCCTGCTGGCAGCAGCACTCCACCGAGGTTTGGCCTGGTGGGTCCCCGGTTCACCAATATAGGAGGCAGAGACGGGCACCAACTGATGGAGGTGGAGCAGAGTACGGGATGCTGTCTTCTGTTTGATAGAGCTGTTTAGGAAGTGTAAGGGAGACCGCCTGGTTGTCTTCTGTTCCCTTCGTTTCTATAGATATCCATATGATGACATTTGCAGATTACGAGCTAATGGGTAGCTGCTCTAGTTGTCCCTGCGCGCTGATGTCCTCAAATCCTGCTCTAGAGTCGAGATTCGGCTGCTGCTGCAGCCCTTGCAGAGTGGTGGTGCTACAAGGCCGCATATGCAGCCGGCTTTGGGGGCTGGGCTCCACCACTGCAGCTGGCAGGTCTGCTTTGACACTACTTGGGGCGGGGCCGAGAGCTCAGCAGGCACCCTGGCAGACAGTGGGGTGCATTGTAGCTGTGGTGGCTGCTCAGGTCTGAGTGAAGAGAAATGGGAGATGAGTAGGGCGGTGGTGTTTGACCACCTATTATGACTACAGCACCCTACCATTCCCCTTCATATGAGTATTCAAAACGTATTATGGAAGCTAGCTACAAAAAAAAATTGTTTGACATTCAAACATAGTATGATTTATCGGGATTGAAACCTTGTTGCCAAATGTGTATTTCCTAGATTCCTGTTTCTTTTTTTCTCTTCTCATGCTCTCCTAGGTTTCATCGGGTCATTTGCAATCTGGTTTTGCCTTCAATTAAAGCAATAGCACATGAAATCAACTAATCTTCACTTTATACTCAAATATGAGATCTAGGAGAGTCACTTTTTAGACAGGTTTAGTGTTTAACTTCAACGCAGAGGAAAGATATAGATGCTCACTCAACTCTATCAGTAAGAAAATCCTTACTTATAACTTCAGAAATGGAAAAAAAAAAGAAAATCCTTACTGTCTGAGGACTGGGAAGAAAAAAAATCCCATTGCCTACATTCAAAAAGGTACAGAGGAAAATAAGCCACCAAACAAACAACAGACAGAAACAAACAATAAAAAAACATTATTTGAAGGTATTAAAGATGATTTCCCATCAAATCTCTTTTCTTTTTTTTTTAGTGAATTTATTTGAAATCTATCACTAATACAAAGCTGCATACAAAGCTGACTTACGTGGTAGACATCTCATAACTTGTAAGCAAATAACTCATATATACCCAGAAGAGGACTAAATAAAAATAAAATTCTGCTGAAGAATGTTGGGTGCTGGAAAGATAAATATTTTCCCATCTCTGTTTAACTTCCCTTTGGTCTTTTCTCACTGTGGAGTTCCTTTTTTGTAGGTCAGTTCTCATCTTTGTGTACCCATCCTCAGGGAAGGCAGACAAAGCCATAAACCAGAGTTTGAATCCTCAGAAGCTTGAACATACATACATTGTGATGTGATTCAGGTTCAAAAAGGTCCCTTTGGGGGACAAAAGGAAATAGATGTTCTAGCAGTATGAAGGAAGGAGAGAGGGAGAAAGGAAGGGGATGAGGGATCAAGGGGGGAGGAAAAGAGGGAGAGAGGAAAAGAGGGAGGGAGGGAAGGAGGAAATGAAGGCTAGCTAAAACTGAGTTGGAGATGTGGCTCCACCCCCCTGGTTAGAAGTTACCCCAAGGCAGAGGTATTCTGGCTTGGCTTGCTGATGGGTTAAGGTATTGATAGAAAACTTCCCAGCAGGAATCTCCTTCTTTACAAATTCTTTCTTAGTCATTCCTGAAAGGAAAAGAATGGGAAATACAGGATTACAGAGAAGTACCTCAGCTTTAAAGGAGTTGACACCAGATTTTCCTCCTCTAGAGGATGTCTTTTAGTGATTCCACTTTTCTGTTTGGTAAAGAATGACCTTGAACAAAACCTGTATTCTGTGTTCCACATACCTTTTTTCTTAATTAAAATATGTAATGTATACATGGATATGCTCACACTTTTCAGTTTTGGTATATGATTCATATACTAATTTGTTCATCAGTGCATGTCTTGCCCTGAAACTAGTCAAAGGTAATTTCTTTATTTTTCCTCCAGAGAAACAGAAGACATGTAGTTATCTGAGGAAAAATTGCCCCACCCCTACTCTTTTCTATTTTTTAACATTATTTTTTTCTCTCCTGCCATTCAGTAGATTCTTGATGTTGAAGCACTATCCTCCTGTGATTTGGTATTTAAGTGCAGACCCATGTTTCACCCACCTGCATCTTCAGGAATGAATATCATTTTCCTTTGTCCATTTAAGCCAGGGCACTGCTGCTTGAAGCACTTTTGGCTTGGTGGTTTTGCTGAGTTTTCTAGCGGGTGAAATTGGGAGCAAGCTTTCTGCTGACTGTCTTGCTGTGCTGGCACATAGTCCGGATGAGATACTTACATCTATCTAACCCTGTTCCTGTCTGTCAGTGGAACAACCCCACAACAGCTCCTCAGGACTTCATTCATGCACATAGCATTGGAAGCATTTTAGCTAATATTGAAAGAAGATGAAGAAGAAAAGTCACGTGAAAGTTTTTATAGAATTAGCTAGCTAACCTGTTGCCTTATTCTATTGATTTTGTTTAGTAAAAAATGGAACATATTGGCATTTTTCAGGGTTTCTTTACTTTTTTGGTACAATACAAATAGTTCTAAGCTTTACGTTTTATGGAAGACTAAGGATTAAAATGTAGGCCTCCACCATATGGGTGTGACTCTAAGATAGATGACTAACAGATTTTGTTAAATCATTTCAGTGACACTTATACACAGTTAAGTCTTGATAATTTCTGTTCACATTCTCATTCCTGTGTCAACCTTAAATCTTAGAACCTAAGGAAATGTAATATTCTGTGGTGTATGTATGGTGAAGTTAATAAGCTCTTATGTTTGCAATTATAGAAATTGTTTTTTTATCTAGAGGTAAACTTTTTTTTTTTACTATAGTCTACCACCCTAAATTGTACAGCACTCTGAAGCCCTCCATAAGTAAAGAGGAAACAAGAGCTTTATTCAGAAAAAGTTGATACTATTTTTAATGGTTTTGGATCATTCTGGTAGATACTGCTCTGAGAGAAGGCTTTTTGCTAAACTATATGACAACCTAACAGTAATTATGAATGATAGGTAAGAAGTGATTGAAAATTACAATGGAATTACATGGTTATATAAATGTACTATCAGGGTAGTGATGCCAAGTAAAGCTCGTGAACGTTAGTATTTAAGCTGCAAAATTTATTGATAATATTTGTCTGACGCTGATAGTTCATGTCTTAATCTACAAGTTTATGTGGGAAAATTCTTTGCTACACAGTAATTCCCAAGATTATAGAGGAAAGGGCCACATGATCAATTCTTTTAATTCTATTCATGTAAAAGAAATATATCACATGCTATATCTTATATTCTTTTTGAACCTTCTTGGTATATATATCATATATACAATATATCACATATAATGATAATATAAAATTATCATATGTGATTATGTATACATTCATACATATACATATGCACAATATACATATTCACATATGTGTATATATACATACATATATACACACACATATATATAGTGAATTGCAAAAAACATTGCTAAGACTTTCAATGGAGTTTCTTAGAATTTATGTTACAGTCCCTGTGAAAAATGATTGCAGGAATTGGAAATAAAATTGAATCTATTTTTCAGATTTTACTATGTAAAGGCCCTAAAAAGGACATAATAAGACAAATGATTAAAGTTAAGAGTGCTCTTAGCAAATGTTTGGAAGAGTTTCTGGATTTTTATGAAATGTTTGAAAAAAAAGTAACACTATTTCAAGATATTCTTCATCACAACTAATATGTTTAATTTAAACAGGAACAGAACCAAACTGTTTTGCTTATCTTCATCTAGTTTCCGTTGATCTTTTCAGCTCTATTGATAAAGTGCTAACAGCCCAGGAAGGAACATATTATTAATCTCTAGATACTCTTCTCGTTTGACTTCTTCAAACCAAAGAAGGGCTTTCATCATGCTAGGCACATACTCTGCCGTTGAATTCACCCCCAGTCTCATTTCTTGTCTTGGAATAGGTGTTCCTGGACCTCAGTGACTTCACCTCCAAAACTACAGGATACTCACATTAAAGTGATTTATTGTTTGAAACATATTAAAGCTAACTCTTAGTGGTATGAAATGAAGTATTTTTCTCACTTGATTTTTTTCTATTAATTGAAAAAATATTTTTATTAGAAACAGTTTTAACAATTTAATAATCTGTTATATTTGAAAAAATCAATAAATTTATGCCTAAAACAATATTAAGAGATCTTGGAAGACTTTGACAATATCATGTAAAAGGGGGGATATTATAGTATATACAGACATTTTAATAGAGTCAGCTTTCTAGGTATTGGAAAATACAAAATGATTGAGACATATTAGTAACAAACATAAAAATAGCAAAAGGTTTATAAAATATAAATGAAAATATGTCTATATCATAAAAACTACACAGTCATGTAAATTTATTAACAAAATAATTTTGTTTAAAATATTGAATGCTTTAATTAAGTGTTCAAGCACACAGTATAGCAAACGTCTTTGTTTTTTGTATTTGTTATTTTATAAATAAAGTCATTTGTATGTATGCATGTGCAACATTAGAAAGCCTACTTTATACTGATGCTTTATTATGCATAGAGATATTTCCTCATAACACTTATAGTCACAGATTTTTTAATTTTCTATGACCTATTCTATACAATTATATCTGATTTAAGATTAGAATGTCATGTTATTTATAGGAATTATGGGTGACAATCAGGAAGCACATTGTACTGTGACCATGTGAATAGAGTGTCTTAAATCAAGAAAGCTACAAACACATATGTTTGAGATACATTTGTTAACTAACTGACATTTGTTCCTCTTTTAAGTATATTTTGTAGATATGAGGGGGGCAGGCTGGGAAATCATAGCTGTGTTCTGGAGCATTTGGTTTTATGCCGTGGTTATCAAGATGAAATCTGAGATTTTGCTATTTGTGTTTAGCCCTGTTTAACCTAAAATGCAACCTGTTTAATGTGTCTTAACTTCACTGTCCTCACAAAATGAGCTGGTATGGCTGTAGGCTAGAACTACTTAGCAGCTTCAGTGTTACCATACATCAGGAACTTAGGTGTCTTCATTATAATTGTCACCTTCTCATCCTTAGTTATCATCAGTCTAAGAAAGGAATAATAAAGGTAAGAGGAAAGCTTTAAATCCTATGATTGGAAGAATGAAACTATGCAGTCATGATGGCCAGGGTTACCATGATCCATGTGTTCAGAAGCCAAGCAGAAGGTGGAAAACAGGGGGTTTGCCCAGGTTTAGGAAATCTTAGGTTCTCCAAACTGATCACTGGTCAGTGCATGATCTACTCAAATCTATTACCACTGAAATATGTTTTGACATGTGAAGGACACAGTATGAAACTTCTAATTTTCTTGACATGTTCTTTGAAAGAGATTGAAGCTTCCCTTCCAACTTTCTCTTGACTAACTTCCTGTACCTTTAATAACTTTAAAATCACTTCACTGAAAGTGATTATTCTATATTTCTGTTCACTTTGTCATAATGTCATGCTTTAGGTTGATATAAAATTTTGGCAACCTTTAGCCTCTACTGAATTTAGAATAGTGAAAGGTATTATCATACATGGAATGCTTTATTGCTGATAATAGTACTTGAAATATTAGAGCTGAATTACTTCGGACCCTCAACCCATAATTTCCTTGCTTATACACACACAAGTCAGGCATAATTTTATTTTATTGCTGTTAACCTTTTTACATTTTGTGCTCAGTAATGTTAGTCTCATTGATTGAACAGAAATGTTTGGGAGAGATTCAGGTTTGTCTGTTCCACATTTCACTGAAACGCAGAATCAATGCCAACAAATAATTTATATTTCAGTATGGGCATTATTTTTACTTTCGACTTTGGCACAAAGAAGAGAGACACCAATCTTGTACTCATGTACCTTTCTTCCTTCTGAACTTAAATAGAACCTTCAAGCCCATTTACACATACATCTAAGATGATCATGAGATGAAACATATTTCTTCTTCTGAATTTAGGCTCTGATAGCCTGAGGTTACTTCCTCGACATTATAATTACATGTTTTAATCATAATGGTCACATTACTTAAATATTTCCTACCCTCCCCATCGACAGATTGTGATCGTGTTCTTCACAAGCACCATATAAAACAATGAAACAGAGAAAGACAGGGAACAGGCTGGGTGATGGGGGTGCACACCTTTAATTCCAGGACCCGGGAAGTTGAGGCAGGAGGATCTCCATGAGTTCAAGGCCAGCCAAAGCCATATAGAGAAACCCTGTCTCGAAAAAAAATATATATATTGGGTTGGAGAGAGATGGCTCAGCAGTTAAGAGCTATGGTGTTCTTTTGGAGTACCTAGATTCAAACCCAGCACCCACTTGGCAGCTCACAACAATCTGTAACTCCAGTTCCAGAGGATCTGGCACCCCTACACAGACATGCAAGCAGGCAAAACACCAATGCATATAAAAATAAATATATCTTAAGAGCAAAAACAACTCCTAAGTTGTTTAGCTGGATGTATCAGGGCCTTTCTGAGGTAAAGAAGAATGACAGCAAATATGTTCTTTATAATTTTTAATGATTATTTATTTGCTATTTAATACATGCATAAAAACTCTCATTAGTCAGGTGGTGGTGGCCCATGCCTCTAATCCCAGCACTCCGTAGGCAAAGACCGGCGGTTCTCTGTGAGTTCGGGGTCAACCTGGTCTACAGAGGAGATGGGGAGATCCCTGACAGGCACCACAGCTACAAAGAAACCCTGTCTTGAAAACCAAAAAATAAAACAAAACAAAATTACCTCTCAACCATTGTCTCTCTTATAAGTCAGCATGGAGTAGATGCTACCCTGGGGAAACTTTAGTCTAGAGCAACAGCAAACTGTTTCATGGAGAAAAACCTAGTCCAAAACCAATCATACTACTAATCTCATCTTTGCCCTTTAATCTACTGCCAGACCTAGATGTTTTAATTTTAGAATATTAATTTGTTTGCATGTTCTTTTAAAAATAACATCAGCATCTAAGCTCCATGCAGACTCCTTAGCTTCCTTATGAAATCAACTCTTTTCTAACAAGGTAAGAGAGGTTGAAGGTATAGTAAACCTCGCTTTTTCTGATATCCCTGAAGAACCAGTCTTTAAATAATGACTATTGATTGTAATCTTGCATGCTATTCTTTTGGGGCATTATATTCAAAATGATTTTTTATTTAAAGAGGTTTTACATATAATGTGAAAGCAAAGAGTTATCAAAATTGACACATCAAGCATAAATATAGTTAATCTTTTCTTAATGTCTCTCTGTCTCCATTGTATATGCTAGTGATTGCAAAGGGTCCTCAGGGGCCAATTCATTGCATACTCTTAGCAATTTGAAGAACATTAATTCCTTCGTGTCTGCCTTGACTATAATATTTTTCTTTGATTTACTTTTCTTTTAGGAATATATTTTTTAGTCCACCACTTTCACTTTTTAACTTACAAGTAAGAATTAGTACAGTTGTTGAATATGGGAGCCTCAGACTGAGTCTTAAAGCTTCCTCTGAACCAATACATGTTCTTTCCCGTCTTATGTCTTACAAGGAAATCAATGAAAGATACCAACGTATCTTTGGTATGATGTAGTAGATGACTACTTCATCACATGGTCTTATCACTCTGCTCACCTTCTTCTTAGAAGGCATCCTACATCAGTTGCTCTTGAGTTTTCCTTCCACTTCATACAGTAAACTTAGAGCTTCATTGTGAGCATCTCCATTTTTTGGACATTCAAACTGAAACTCAGAGAATTTAATTTTAGGTGGCCACAGTATGCAGCTAATAGATGAGCTTTAAAACTCAAAGCTAAGCACTTATAATTCTAAAGAAGGGGCAAAGGTGTCTATGCCTGGGGGATTTCCCCTGTATCCTATCTCTCATAATATAACAGTTATTTATATATGTGCTCCAACATTCTTCTTGGACGAGGTCATATGTTGAATATACCCCATATTCTTTATTTCCTTTGCTTTTTCTATCAGTTCATAAACTGCCAAATTTTATATTTGTATGTTTATTAAAGGCTTTATGGTTATCTATTAGGGGATTTATAATTTTCTAGCATCAGCAATTTTTATACTGAGTCTAAGATATGAATATATGCTAAAACATACCTTTAAACTTTTGTTATTTCAAATTCGTGTCTCCAAAAGAGCTTTTCAAGCTATTGTAGACTAACAGCTATGCCACAAGTAATTAATAGATATTTTCCCCTGTTAACTTTATTCCCAGGGACAGAAAAAAATCAGATAATTTTGCAATGTTGGGATAAGATAAGATTTAGAGATGATAATCTGTTACTAAAATGTATCCATTCCCTGCATTCCATTTGCCTTCTTTTTTCCCCTTTTCCTGTGATTAGTACAGGCATCGAGGCCATCTTTAATTAGTGTTCAGGTTTTTTTTTTTTTTACTCCTATTACCTTCTCTTTGTGGCACAAAGCCAGAGAACAGTCTAGTATTAAACTTGAATCATTGGGTCTAATGATAGTTTGTCAAAGTCTGTTTATAAATTCTAGACATTTTCCAGGCAGATCATCTCTGGAATCAATCCTGTGGTGTGTCCTCATTTGGAATCTACGTCCTTTCCCCTGATGGAATGAAAACATCCTCCAATTGTTTGTAATCTTAGTGAGAATTCGCTCCATTCCCTCTTGAATTAGAACTGGCTTACTTTGAGCTGAGGTATAACAGAGGTGGTAGAGGATGCAACCAAGTCATCTCAAGAGCATGTGCTTCTCACTCGTTAGTACCTCAGTGAAAATATTCCTCATAAGCAAAGAAACCCTCTGTTCAGGTCCCTCTATTAAGTCCAGTGCCACATATGGCATCCAACATCAGTAGCCAGGCACATTGATCAGGCCACCTTAGACTATCCCGACACAATTGAGCCATGATAATTATAGTTCTGTGAATAACCTCAACTGTGGGAAGTGGAAGACGCAGCTAGCAAGCTGGGTCAAACCAAAATCATTTACTCACGAGTCATGGACCAAGAAAATAGGCATTACTTTTAACCACTGCGTTATGAGGTAGAAATTAGTTTTTGAGATATGTTTCTTGGGTAATAGAACTGCTTGTCAGGTGCCATGGGTCCTTGGAAGAAAAAGAAATTCTCATTTTAAGATGTCTTTTGCTTGAAATTTGCCTCCTGTAAAATTTGTCTGTGGATTAGTAAATTTCTGAGAAAGAGTTCATTCTTTTCCTCAATCTATAGAAGACTTTGTTGACGTGCAGCAGGTTCCTTGGCCAAGATGTTTCCCAGTGTTGCTGAATGTGCACAATATTAATTTCAATTTGCCGGACTCTGAAGCAGCCAATATGAGTGCACTTGAGAAGTTTCCATGGAAAGGTCATCTTCTTATATTTGGGTTTCCTGCCATTAATATAACACATAGCAACAAGTAAGCCTCGTTTCTCCATAATGCATTTGGGCTTGATTTATTCCAGTGTAACATTTTGTCATTGTCAAAATTACACGATTTTGTTTATTCTTTTAATTTTGCTTCATCAATTCATATTTAACACTCACTTCCTCAGTAAATTAAATTTATATTGGGCAATTTATGCTGGGATTTTGAATGCTTCATTATTTAAAGTCATTTAATAATGTTGTCACTAACAAATCAAAGTATTCTACCCAGAGTTATCATAATTTATGGATACATTAAGCTATGGAATCTAGGTCATAGAAAAGTCTGTAAAATTATTTTATAACAATTACTATAAAATATTTACAAAACATTATACTTAAAATAGGTATTGTCATAGTCCATGTTTTTCCCCTCTTGGTAAAAGTGATACGTTTGCAAAGACATGCATGAAGTTATATTTTATATTCATGTTATTTCTTTCAATGATATATTTTAATTATAAATTTGAAATTTTCTTGTTGATATTGAATGTGGAATAGTCTATTACATTCTCTATTATTTCTTACTGTGATTTTAAAGTTTAATATTAGAAAAAATAATATTTTAGTTATTTGTCATTTCTATTTCTAGTGAATTCTAAAACAATAAAGTATATGTTACATGTAGTCATGTGTCTATATATAAAAATTGATTTTGTAACATATTATGGATTAGTTTCTTCATCTGTAGAGTGGGTCTAGTACTGTTATGTACCCCAAAGACTTGGAAGGAAAGCAATTAATTGTTTGTATCTCATACACTAACCACCCAATAACTGAATGGAACCACCAATTATTACTAATATTATTGTATAAGAAAATTATAATTTTATACACAGAATAAATGTAAATAAGTGTATCTGGTATTGGTTTTCTAGTCTCTGAAGGCTAAACATACAATAATTATAATAAAAAGTACTTATATATGTGTATGTATATATATATATATATTTAATGTTGTGTCATATAATACTAAACTGACTGATCAGTAGTATTTAAGATTTTTTTTACCAAAGGCAGGTGAGATGGCACATGCCTGAAATACCAGTACTCAGGAAGCTGAGACAAATGAATTATGAGTATAAAGACAGTATAAAGTCACGGTTACTAGAGTGAATTACATAGTAAATTCCTATCAAATATAAAATAGGCTATTTAAGAAGGTATTATCAGAAAAACATTCAGTTTTAGGTGGAAGAAAAGAAAAAAACTCCCATTTGATAATTACACTTCATATAAAATTTTAAAATTCGAGGATTAGTAAAATTACAAACCCTTTGTGTGAACTATAAAATAAAATGACATAAAAGGTGAGAAGAGTCTCTTTTTGCTTCTCTGTTTTCTCTCTATGGTTTAGAAAGAAGCCTTCCTCAAGTAATAGTTTAAAACAGTGGTGCAGAGTAACTGATAATTAGATCACTGCTGGACTGAGGACTGGTTATATATGCGCCAGTTCAGAGTCACCTCAGTACAACTGCGTCTCTGAGAAGACTTGCAGAGTCTGTGTAGTCAAGCAGTGATTATTTCACCCAGATTGAAAAAGACAGGGAGGAGAAAGCTATTTTTGTATTACTTGATGTATTCTATTTTTGCTGATAACCTTCCAGCTCAATGTTTTTCTCCTCTGAAGAATCATCTAGAATAGATTATAAATGATGATATTAATTACAGCACATCCTCATTGTTCAAAGTTATGAACAGTGTGTTGTTGGTTTTAGTTAAAGAATAGCAATGATAGTTCCTTAGCAGAAATAATTCCAGAAAAACAAAAAAAAATACTTAGGTTTCAATGCACAAAAATTAAAAAGATTATGAATTCAATATATAAGGCTACAATTAAAAGGAACATATTCTAAAGTATACTTATCTAGTAAAATATGATTTGCACACTATACTAAAATATGAGACATTGTTTCAAATTTGTATGTCTGAATTTCAAGGCATTATTCTTCAAAATATTTTATATGAACAGGTCCAGGAATCATTTCCTTATTGATGATTTGGGAGATTGTTATTAATATATAATTCAACACATTACATTACACCAAATATTGGTAAACCACATTGTATCATTCTTTTCAAAGGCTGCCACCAACTGCCTTCCAATGCAGAATGTAGAGCTGGCTTCTTACCAAAATTAGTTAATAAGTATAGAACACTTTCACTAAAAAATATCAACAAGAAGGAGCCTTCCATAAATCTACCTCCATAGTATGGTTCGAAACCAAGGTGAAGATAAATATTCAACTGCTAAATAATGTAGGATCTCTTATGAATTTTTATTACAATTAAAATACAAAATTGGTATAAGTGATATTCCAGCAGAGATAAAGCAAGACAATCAAGGCACTGTATCTTTTTATTTCCTGAGGTAGTTTGTAGCAATTAAGGCATATATTTATTATTAAAACCAATGTGAATCCTCTTAATATGAGTTGTATATACCAGATCCTACATTATGTTGTAGTTCCATGTAATACAGTGGTATCCTGATTACATTTTATATATGCCACTTAACTCCAAACTCAAACACGGGTTTTTTTTCCCAACATTCCCAGTTGTATTAATTTTAACTGCTGCCTTGTTTGTTAAATAAAGTAGTTTTGTTTCAATCACCATACCATACATAGGGAGATACGTTTTAATGAATATTTATGACAGGAAACAAACACTGAGGAAAGCAGATGATGCTCCTGTCTGTGATGGGAAGTTCAGGAAATAACTTTTTCTTTTATAATGTTGAGACTTTTTTCTTTGTATGTAACATGCTAATTTGTTTATTTAATAATTAACAACAGTAAAAGTTCAAGTGTATTTTTATAGATAGGATTATATGTTAATTAAAACTGGGTGTTCTTCAGTAACAGTAAAATGTTAATATAAATTACTACTTACATGCTAGCTACAGTGTCAAAGACTTTTACAAATGTGTTTTTTGTAAAAGTCTCTGATGCCTACCTCTGACGGCATTAGTTCCGCACACACAAAGCCCATGCCTTGGTCCTCACAGGGAATACAAAGCTCCTGAAATGGCAACAGGTTTCATTCTCTGAAGCTTTTTCTCTACATAGAGAATTAATGTGGGTAGGAGCTGAAAGAGAATGGTCTGTAAAATACGAACACTGAATTCATTCTAGGATTTAATTATGTCTTTGATTTCCATGATAAAATGTATCTCATGCTGGGCTTGTAGTTCCCAGCTTCATGTTCTCGAGACAGGAGTCAGGGACCTTTCTATGTGCATACTTGTCTTCATCAATGTTTACCGTTCAGGTGGAAGAGAAAATGTTCACACTAAAGTACAAACTTAAATTTTATTGTAATTCATTAAATCAGCTATGTATTTAAATTAACTTAGATTTATAAAGCAGCCTCATGAAGAAAAAAATAACAGCTCTACAAGTGTCCAATCTTGAAAATTAATAAAAAGAATATAAACATTAACAGATTTTTTTAAATGCATATATATCTGAAAAAGGAAACTATTCATATATATGGATAATTGTAAATATGTGTATGTATGGATATTCATCTGTCCATATATATGTATATTTCAGACAGGGTCTCACTATGTAATCCCGGCTAGACTGAAATTCAATTTTTAGACCAGGGTGGTTCAAACTCACAGATATCCTTCTGCCTCTGTGTCTTCTTCTCTAGTACAGGGATTACAGATGTTCACCACCATACCTGGTACAGCTGACGCCAAGGTTTTTTCTTATTAAACTATTTCCTTAATTAATTAAGAATATCACCTATATGCACTCCTACAATGAAAACGTTTAAGTTTTATCTTCTAAAATGCATTCTAGTTAAGAATTACCATTTTCAAAATATTTCACACTTAATATGTACTTTTTGTTGGTACACATGGTTGAGCCCCAGTCACCATATGTGCAAGAAAAAGCAGGTGTCACTGAGTGATTTCCTCAGTCCTTTCACAGTTCACCTTTATAGAAGAAATAGAAATAATTTATCTTTCATATTTATTTCATGCTTCTTAACTGAGATATACTCCCATTGCTACATAATTTACCATGTTAAATGTACAATTTCCTGGTGTTCAAGATAACCACAGAGTAGTGAAACTGTCACTCCCAATTAATTCCAGAAAGCTGTTTTCTTTTTTTCTAAAAAAAAAAATCTTGCATACCCATCTGATACTAGTCCCCGTTCCCCTTCTTCAGAAATTTAAGATTTGTAATGTAAATAGCAATCAAAAGGAAGGCAAAAGCAACAAAGATCTAGAAAAATGTTAAAAATTCTCAAATTAATTTAATTTTTTATTAATTAAATGTGTTTGGGAGGGGGCCTGAAGAGATTGTTCAATGGTTAAGTGCGCATCCTGATCTTGACCAGAATTTGGTTACCAACACCTATGTAAAGTAGCTCTCAGTTACCTGCAACTGCAGCTCTAAGGCATCCTATGCACAAACTCATGTGCCCACTTACACACACACATACACAGTTAAAAGATATCTTAAAATGTTAGAAAAATGTGCTATTTCGCGGTTTCACACCTAGGTAATTCATGCTGAAATTACAAGCATCTACTTTCTTCCATCTTTGTGTTTCTTCATTCCCAATCTTGCTCTTGCTTTGTTTTATTTTGTGAGTCACTGAGTTTAACTTGGCCATATCTGTCTGTTGGACAGCGAGTTTGGAGGTATTCACTGGAAACTGGGTTCAGTAGTTAACAACCAAAGACAATGACGGGAGACACTTTGATAATCTATTAGTGCTCAATAGTGCAGTAGGGAGAAGTAAGGGTCCCAGGAGCTCCTACCCCTCAACCCAACTGATTGTGGACATGCTCAACTTGTGTTGATTCAGTGGAGGCAACCACAAGTGTTGTCAGTTAATGAAGGTGTCTTTCTACGCCCCTTTCCCTCTCTTCTGTCACATATTTCTAGCTCCCTCTTTTGCAGTTTTTCATCAACCTTAGGGGTAGTGGTTATTATAAATGTCTTGCTCAGAACTGTGCCCATAACTTCACTTGTTCTCAGCATCTTAGGCAACCATGAGTTTATGCATCACCCAGTGGTCTGCAAAAAGTGTGACTAAGAGTAACTTTTGTCTAGTCTAGTTCCAATGACTTAGTGGAGTGACTGTTATGGCCTAAGAACATTTCTCAATTTTTAGATAATGACATCTGTTTCTGTGAGGTATTATCAGTTATTTTTTTATTTGTTGAACATTACTGTTTTATTAGATCCTTATTTATCAACATATGTGCATTTAATTCTAACAGTTATACAACATCATCTTCATTAAATTAAATTTTAGAAATAAAATTTCAATTTTACTTTACTACAAATATACATTATATTTCAGTGACAAATTGGTGGGAATGAAAGGATCTCTGTATCAATTTAAGTCCCATTACCTATACTGATATTTAAGTAGAGATATGTGAGTCAAGTTAACTTTATAAGTGCTCAGTATTGAACTTGTTTGTAGTGAAAGTTTTGCTACTTAGCTAATCTTCAAGTTTCAGAAACTTGACTAGAGATTGTACTGTTAAGAACCCCTTGGAAATTTTATACACTTATTTCCTCTTGTGGGAGAAAAAACAAAATGTACTTATACAATTGATCATCAAGAATATTATATATTAGAAATTAATTTTATTGCAAATAGAAACATCATTTTCTCAGTGTTACCATTTAATGATTTACTGAAAGATAATCTGGAAATTGCTCAGTTTTCTCTGGTTTCCATAAGAACTGGTCACCAGTGCCCACGTGCTGCAGGCTACTTCCCACTTTTTCTTCTATCAGGTTCAGTGTGGTTAGATTTATGTTGAGGTCTTTAATCCATTTGGACTTGAGTTTTGTGCAGGGTGACAGATAAGGGTCTAATTTCATTCTTCTACACGTTGACATCCACTTATGCCAGCACCATTTGTTGAAGATGCTTTCATTCTTCCATTGTATAATTTTAGCCCCTTTGTCAAATATGAGGTGTTCATATGTTTGTGGATTAATATCCGGATCTTCTATTCGATTCCATTGGTCAACATCTCTGTTTTTATGCCAATACCAAGCTGTTTTCATTACTGTAGCTCTGTAATAGAGTTTGAAGTCAG
>PVIU01019778.1:0-35595 GCA_004026605.1 Ondatra zibethicus
CAAGCTGTTTTCATTACTGTAGCTCTGTAATAGAGTTTGAAGTCAGGGATGGTAATGCCTCCGGAAGTTCCTTTATTGTATAGGATTGTTTTGGCTATCCTGGGCTTTTTGTTTTTCCATATAAACTTAGTTATTGTTCTCTCAAGGTCTGTGAAGAATTTTGTTGGGATTTTGATGGGGATTGCATTGAATCTATAGATTGCCTTTGGTAGAATTGCCATTTTTACTATATTGATCCTACCAACCCAGGAGCATGGGAGATCCTTCCATTTTCTGGTATCCTCTTCAATTTCTTTCTTGAAGGTCTTAAAGTTCTTGTCAAATAGATCTTTCACTTCCTTGGTTAGTGTTACCCCAAGATACTTTATGCTATTTGTGGCTATCGTGAAAGGTGATGTTTCTCTGAACAGAGAATTCTCAACAGAAGAAGTTCGAATGGCCGAAAGAATCTTTAAGGTCATGTTCAATTTCCTTAGCAATCAGGGAATGCAAATCAAAACAACTTTGAGATAGCATCTTACACCTGACAGAATGGCTAAAATCAAAAACACCAATGATAGCCTATGCTGGAGAGGATGTGATGTAAGGGGAACACTCATCCATTGCTGGTGGGAATGCAAATTTGTGCAACCACTTTGGAAATCAGTGTGGCAGTTTCTCAGGAAATTGGGAATCAACCTACCTCAGGATCCAGCAATACCACTCTTGGTAATATACCCAAGAGATGCCCAATCATACTACAAAAGCATTTGTTCAACTATGTTCATAGCAGCATTATTGGTAATAGCTAGAACCTGGAAACAACCTAGATGCCCCTCAATGGAAGAATGGATAAAGAAAGTATGGAATATATACACATTAGGGTACTATTCAGTGGTAAAAAAACAATGACATCTTGAATTTTGCATGCAAATAGATGGAAATAGAAAACACTATCCTTAGTGAGATAACCCAGACCCAAAAAGATGAATATGGAATGTACTCACTCATTAGTGGACTCTAGCCATAAACAAAGGACATTAAGCCTATAGTTCACAAGCCTAGAGAAGCCAAATAGCAAGGTGAACCCAAAGAAAAACATATATAGATCCTCCTGGAAATTGGAAGCAAACAAGATCACCGGCAAACGTTGGGAGCACGAGAGTGGGGTTAGGGGTGGGAGTGAGGTTGGGGGAAGGGGAGAGGAGGAAGGAGAAGGGAGAAGGGAAGGACTGGGGAGAACTTGAAGGAGTGGGAGGGTGGGGATGGAGGAAGGACAGATATTGGAGCAGGGAAGAAGATATCTTAATTAAGGGAGCCATTTTAGGGTTGGCAAGAGACTTGGCTCTAGAGGGGATCCCAGGTGTCCATGAGGATGTCCCCAGCTAGGTCCTTGGGCAGCAGAGGAAAGGGTGCCTGAACTGGCCTTGTCCCATAGTCACACTGATGAATATCTTGAATATCACCATAGAAATTCGTCCAATGGATTGAGATAGAGACAGAGACCCACATCCACATCAGAGCAATGGACTAAGCTCCCAAGGTCCAGTTGAAGAGCAGAAGGAGGGAGAAGATGAGCAAGGAATTCAGGACCATGAGGAGTTGGTCCACCCACTAATACAATATGCCTGATCTAATGGGAGCTAACCAAATCTAGCTAGACCAGGACTGAATGAGCATGTGATCAAACCGAACTCTGAATGTGGCTACCATTGAGGGCGTACTGAGAAGCCATCAATAATGGCACTGGGACCTGTCTCTTCTGCATGTATTGGTTTTTTGGGTCCCTAGTCTATTTGGATGCACACCTTCCTAGGCCGGGATGGAGGCCTTGGGCTTCCCACAGGGAACCCTGCCCTGTCTTAAGGATGGAGGGGGAGGGAGGAGGGCTAGTGGGGGAGCAGGAGGGGAATGGGAGAAGGGGAGGAAGTGTAAATTTTTGAATGGAAAAATAAAATAAAATAAAATAAAATGGGAAAATATTTAGATAAAAAATAAGAATATTCTACTGTGTGTATGTTCAGCTGTCAGAGGGTAAACATTTAGACCATTTACAAACTTTGCCTTTACAGATATTGATGATATGAACATGTTTCTGTAGATGTGTGTGTACATATGTTCTTTTGTCTTTTGTACATACCTAGGAATAGAGTTGGTGAGTCTGCCTAACATTTGGAGGAATTGTGCAACTGTCTTACAAAATGTAATCATTTTATGTTCTCATCAGCAACATCTGAGAGGATCCAAATTATCAGCATCCTTGCCAACTTGTGTTTGTCTTTTGATTTTTAAGACCTAGTAAGTATATGCCCTATGTTTTTAGTATCAATTTATGTCAAAATATGTTTCTCATCCTGGTATAAGAATTTCAATATTCCTTTGTGTATTACTTTTATGACACAGCATATTCTATTCTTAGGTCTCGACCTACCTGAGTCCTTTCCTCCTTCTCTTTTTCTCTTCCTCTTCCTTTTTTCTCCCCCTCCTCTCCAATCTTTTATAGACACCACCTGTGCTTGTCAATTCTGATAACCTTTATATTTAATGCTTGTATTCACATTTATCCATTGATGCTCAAGATCCATCCCAAGTCTTTTGGCATACTAGGCAAGCAATCAAATAGTAAATTATATTCTTAGTCCTTGAGTTTTATTTTTCTTTGAGTTAAGGTCCCTCTATATGACTGATCTTTCATTTTAATGACATTTATTGAACTCTTAATATATGACTTAATGTTATGTAAGTGGAGAATTTTTCATCATCTTTCTTTCAAATACATTTTTGCCTCATTTCCCTCAATTTTCCTTTGGTCATACATTTTGCAATTTGCTTGCTGATTCTGCACACATATTTAAAGCTCATCCAATTCATTATTTCCTTGTTGACTGTCTCTAGTGAATAGCTACCATATTTCCAAAATCCATAAATACTTATAGAATTGATATTTAATAAGACATCCTTGTCATACTGCCTTTTATATATTAAAATAGTTCCCTTTTCTCATTAAAATATTTGTAATAACTTATTTAAAATCTTTGTCAGAAAATCATGAGCAGCACATTATGTCATCATAGTTAGTATGCTGAGGTAAGCAGATCGTGAGTTCAAGGCCAACCTGGGAAACAAAGAGACCTTGTCTCAAAAGTAAACAAGTAAATGAACAAGTCTTCCTTTAAACTCAAACTCCTTAGCATCTGTTAGATCTTTTTTCCATGATTTAGAGAATGTTTGTTTCTCAAATCAAACCCAGATAATAAAGGCTTTACATGTTTAATAGTTTGTATCAATAACAATGAATCTTTCTAGATTCTATGATCATCTGAACAAACACCTAGAACAGCCACCTGAGATAGAGATAGATAGATAGATGGAGAGAGAGGGGGGGAGGGAGAGAGAGAGAGAGAGACAGAGAGAGAGAGGAGAGTGCATGTGTATTTTTAACCAAATCCTTGATAATGTATAGCCATCACTCTATATTATAAAGCAGGTACAAGATACAACACGTTCACAAAGGCTGGTACTATACTACATCCTTAATGCTAGAGGGTCTAATCCTAATGGCATTACTTAAGTGTTGTTTCTTGTTTTCCAACAGAGTACTCGAAGGATTACATAGCCCAGGCCTGTAGAGAAGTTCAGTGCCATAGGATTTCCTTTCCTCTACCTGCTTTGTTCATTTTCATTTTCAGTAACCATTCTCTTCACAATCATCAGCTGAAAGCATTTGACAACAAACAAAATCGACAACCACTAGATTTATAAGAGATAATAAGGTGGAGGCAAATGGGACTCTGTCTAACCAGTACTTTAGCAAATTTGTTATGTTTGAATAGTGAGTTATCCAAGGAAAAAGGAAGTGCCAAGTAGTATTTCAAAGCTTCAGATCATACTCTCAGGATACAGTATCATTTCAATAGAGACAGTCACCATGCATGGCCCATCTGGGTATGTTAAAAAATACTGACATCAATATTGAATCATCTTGTCAGGGAAATCATGACTGCATTTTGACTGTTCAGCCCAATCACCATGAAACAGAATGCTGCCATTAACAAAATAAAGTTATTCTGTTCAGAACCAGCCATCTTCAACTCATCTCCAGGTAGAAAATCGCCTATCTCCACAGCCATTTAAAAGGATTACTTTTCTCCTTCCTCTTAAGCTACATTTCATTTTCCATATTTTTGTTGTTGTTGAAAATGACTTGTGTAATATGTCATTGTTTATATCTCAAATCTCTCCCAATATCTCATGTGTTGAAGTTTTGGTCCCCAATCTCACGATATTGAGAAGATAAGTCCTTTAGGAGGTGGTTGGGTAGTGAACTTCTTATTTCATGAATGAATTAATCGGTTTATGGGCTCGCAGGTAAATGGGCTGTTGGAAGACAGTGGAAACTTTAGGAAATGTGATAATATGGCTTGCTTGAAGGATAGATAGATCAGGCCATGCCTTCAAATGAGATGCTTTATTTTCTTAATTGATACATCTCTGTTGCTAATTTCCTCAAGAATGAGCTATCTTATCAAGGTACAGAATCTGTTTCTTCACTATTGGGGTCTACATTTACCTTGTCAGTTTCTTTGACCTATAAATGCCAGAGAAGTGATGATGTGCCAGTCTGAGCCTAGCTAGACCTGAAAAGAGCTAGCATGATCTGATAATTGTCATTTTTCCTTTAACAAAGGATATGTTAGTGAATCAAGATGAATGTTTGAAACAACTTGCTTCAAATTGCTGACTTGGAGAATCAGGTGCAATAAAATCATTGTGCTTTGAATCTAGAAAATATATTAAGTAATAGAAAAATAAAAATAATGTACACATACATGGGAGATTTATAAAACTAACTTTCCATTGGAGACTTTTCCCTCTAACAACTAAGTTACATTATTAGGTGAGTTGGGTGTCTGTGGTTAGTATAAATTAGACTATGTATTTTTTTCATCTGTTAGCATAAGTAAAATAAAAGTGTGTACATCGCCCCACTGTTCCTCTACCTCCATGTGCTCTGTGCTAGATTTTATATTTGAAGAAATAAGATACATCCTGTTCTCCCCTAATTGAAATTTAATAGTAAATCAAATATAACTAAGCAAAAATGATCATCATTGTTTCCCTTAAAGCTGACAATTTGATTATTTCTATATAGGTTTTCTGCTAAGTAAACTGTAGTGAGTTAAAACAACAGTTTGAGCAGATGGTCTATGAGATAGCAGTTTACTGTGTAAAAGCTGGAGTCAAGCAACACAGAGAGAACTGAGAACTAACCTTAAAGAAAGTATGCTGTGCGTCCTGAGATCTTTATTTATTGCATTTTTTTCTTTTCTTCTTCTTTATTGAAAATAAATTCTTCTCTAATGCAATACATCCCAAACACAGTTTCCTCTCCTCCCAGTCCTTCTAGTTTCCCCCACACCTCCCCTCTCCCCAGATCCACTCCCCCTCCATTTGAATTCAAAGTTCAACCTCTGAGGGAATTCTGTTGGTTTGGGGAATTTTGGTTTCAAAAGAATAGACTTTTTATGAAACAGATGTTGCAGTAATAATATTTGTCTTCATTTTCTAGATTTCTAAGCACATTTGTTATATGTTTATATCAAGCATGACATTTGACCTGATTCAAGTTTGTAGAACCTAATTGGCGTTTAAATCCACCATTACTAACGCGTATCTAATTGTATTAAATGAAGTGTAACCTTGTATTAGGAATGACACTCAGGGGAAACTGCATTGTGTTGTGTCCTCTGTTACACTTAAACACATAAAACGGGACCAGTTTTTGGTGACTTTCTGTTGCACATAATATACATTTGATGTTACTACTTTATAATGATATCAGAAAAGTATCTAATTGTACATATTCACTGCTTGGAAAATAAGGTCTTTAGTAAATCTTTTGTGTTTGTTATATGGTCATTATATGTTGATGAATAAAATTGTGTTTAATTTTCAGTATTTGGACTATTTTAGTTCTCAGATCATTTTGACAAATTTCTTCTGGAACATTAATTTGTGTCTAAGTAAACTATTTGATATTTAAAGAGGATTTTTAAGTTGAGTGATTTCATAGTCTGGTTGCTATTTCTGTCAGGAAAGCTTTCTACAAGATACCAGATGTGAATTAAATTCTCCAAGGGAAATCAGTGCTGTTTCTTGGTTTGTCACAGAATAAAATGCCAAGGAAAAAACGATAAGAAAACAAATTGTCCAAGATGATATATTTGACATGACGGAAGTTTGAGGCTTTAGCTACACAAACAGATTAGATCAATTTGGAACTTAAAATTCTGATTTAATTTGCCCTGCCTTCTATGTCTGGGGTAGACTGATGTGAATTCTAATCCTCAGTGGCCTATAAAATGGATGACACAAGGCTTCTCTTTTGTACTTTGTCTCCAAGGTATGATCAATAATTTTCCTGTACTTTCTTCTGACTTTCAAAACAGAATCTATCAGCTTGGCATTCTGCTGCATTTTATGCCTCATTTTGAATTTAAAAAAAGGAAAGGAAAAAATCTTTAGCCAAATGAAACGTTAAAACTGTTTTTTTCCCAACAATGCTTGTCTATTAGAATTCGCTTTTAGTTTTCATTAAATGGACATTGCATCAGATAGTCTGAGGCACAGTGAAAATCTTTGTTATTTAAATGACAACAGGATGGGTATTATGTGCAGATAAGCAGAGTATTTTAGGACTAGGATTACATTAACATTTAAAAGAGAAAATATTATTTAAAATAAAAGGGTTCATTCAGTGAAATTTGGTTGATAGCTAAATAAATATAATGAATAAATTTATACATGTTGTTTATAGATTAAAGACTATATCATATATCAAGAATTATTTTGAAGCATTCATCAGAATATGAAAATAAAATCAAGTATTTTAGATTTTATTGACATATATGAAGACCTTGCTCAGATAAAAAGTAATTCTTTTTATGATAAGTGGCATACTTCATTCAAATTCTCCCAGTTTATATCTTAAAGTAATAGGACAAAGTTGAATATAGTATAATTAAATTGCTTATGATAACTGTGCTTAGTAGCAATCAATTTTCTTTAAATTCTTAAATATATTTTGAGTGAAGAATTGTTTGTTCCAGGTACCACTTCAAATACTCTGATATCTGATAACACAAATAATATCCTTAGGGATTGTCTGAAGAATCCACATAGATACCAAAATTCTCATATATTCAAGTATTTATGAGGAATAGCAGTATATGTGATGGTCTCCCTGACACAGTACATATCCTGTGTACTTCATATAATTGCAAGATCAGGTATCATATGTTATGAAGTCTAAATAGCTTAAGTGGTATATTTTTGCAGTAATGATAACTAGACTATTTATATGTCCTATATATATAAATACAATTTTCAAGTATCCTATATGCATATGGGTACACTAACCATAGGCAGAGCAGTGGTGTAGGAGTTCCTTCTGTTTGTGTGTTGCTTTCATTGGTTAATAAGTAAAGAAACTGCCTTGGCCTAGTTGATAGGGCAGAACATAGGTAGGCGGAGAAAATAGAACTACATGCTGGGAGGAAGAAAGGCAGAGTCAAAGAGAAGCCATGGATCCTCTACCAGACATGGGCACCAATTAGAATCTCTGGTAAGCCACTGCCACATGGCAATTCACGGATTGTGTCTCACTACCACAGAACTCTAGGTTAGATTAAATGCCATTTTCTACATCTCTTTGAAGAGGTTGAATATTATTTATACAGAATATAGTCTCTATGTATCTAAAGAACCTGATTAGTCTAACTGTAAATATGACAAACATAGATGACTATTGATCTACAATTCTTAATACCTATCTAACTTAAAGACTAAGAGAATAAACAACAGTACAATAAATGAGGACAATGACCTCCAAATGTAAACAATGCACAAGTATATATTGCAATATGGTAAAAAATATATATGCTCCAAATGTAAACAATGCACAAGTATATATTGCAATATGGTAAAAATATATGTCTATACATAAACAATATATAAGTATCTTAATCAGAGGTAGAAATGTACACTGCAATATGGTAAATATATATATATAAATACATAAAAATGTTTTAAACAAAGGTAGAAACATGCATGCATACAATGTTCAATATAATTTAACTTTGAATCCATATACAAGAATCTATGCCAATGTAATTATCTATAAACAATAACTCACAAATACCAATCTATTATCCCATCATCCAATTTTCCCTCTTTTTTTTCAAAAAGATCCCTGAGCTTATAAAATTCCTCCCCCAACCCTCAACCATATACCAATTATAATCAACCCCTAAATGATGTCCCTAAACTCGAGGACAAACTGTGCTGGGAGAGGGGACGTCGTCTTCTAGAATTACTTCCAGCTGTCATAGGGGCGACGTTCTTTCTAGGGGATCCTGTGAAAGTAAAATGATGGTTAAATTTCAAGATCAATGTCTGGAAAAATTGCAAATAGTCTCTGAGTATTTTGTGGAGGTCTGGCCAGAATGTTGTAAAAGATGTGCACTGTTTCAGCTAGCCAAGTTGGAATTGTCTCGTGCAGCTGGTAACCAAAACAGGTCTTGTAGTAGCACTATCAGTATCATGACGTCATATCAACCAGGTGGAATTGTTGTTATGGGGTCCCATCTTCTTCCTGGAAACTTCAAAAATAGCTGTGGGAAAAATTCATTGTTCATTGTGGAAAACATCAACTTTACTTATATAGACATATACAGTTGTATATATTCAATGAAAGGCATGATAAAGACAAAAATAGATATGAAGAGAACAAAGATGTTTTCTAAATTCATTTTTCTTTATATCCCATATCATTGGCTGTTGAAATGAGACAGAAACACGAGAAACTCTGGGTCTTTCTGTTAACAACAGGCTTGGAATTATAGAGGGACTGAGCCAGAGTCCAACTCCAAAACCAGTTCTATATACTTATGAATACAAATAAAAAGTATATGTAAACATTATTACTTACAGAATCTATTCGATTTTCTTGGTGATCCATATTGGGTAGTAATTTTTTCCATCTGTCAGTATTCAAATATCCAGGGTGCCTTTAATTGTTCAAAGATGAGTGTTTTCCTGTGGAGATAAGAACAGAACCCTGACACCATCCTGTAAGTTTTTCTTATCACCTGTATGATTATCATCATTGTGGGTGAGTTGTCATTTCTCCTTTCCAAGAGGTTTCTCCTCTTCAAACCAAACCTTTATTAATTTTGATGATATCCATAATTTTTCATCTTCTATGGAAACAAGAGCAAAATACCTTTCCTAATGTAGCACATCTCCTGGTCATTGAGAGGTCAGCACATCCTTAAAATAAACTGGTTGATTTAGTTCAGCAGATTTTTCCATTATCCAATGTCTTTCTGCTGCTGTTGTTCCTTTCTCATTAGCGTTAAGAAAATTCAAGGCTAATAAGGTATTATGTAATCTATTTCTGGGGGCATTTTGCACCCCTTTTTGTTTGTTTAACATATCCTTTATAGTTCGATTTGATCTTTCTATAACTGCTTGACCTGTAGGATTGTGAGGTATACCTGTAACATGCTTAATATTATAATAAGTAAAAACCGTTTCATTTTTCTAGAGACATAAGCTGGACTGTTATCTGTCTTTATTTGTGAAGGTATACCCATGATGGCCATAACTTCTAATAAATGTGCAATTACTGAAGTGGCTTTTTTTGAGCTTAAAGCAGTTGCCCATTGAAAGCCTGAATAAGTGTCAATGGTGTGATGTACATATTTTAATTTTCCAAATTGGAACACAAAGTGGAACACATCCATCTGCCAGATTTTATTCTTTTGAATACCCTTCAGGTTAGTCCCTGAAGGTAGCGGTGTTTGGTGAAATAAAGAGCAAGTAGGGCATCTCTTTATAATTTCCTAAGCTTGTTACCATGTAATGAAACATGCTTTCTTTAAACCTTTGCTATTGACGTGATTTTTTTTATGAAATTCTGAGGCCTGCAACACACTTCCAATCAATATATGATCAATTTCTGCATTACCTTGTGCTAGAGGACCTGGCAGACCTGTACGGGACCAGATGTGTGTTATGTACATTGGACAAAGCCTATTCCTGATTATGTCTTGTACCTGGATAAACAATGACATCAACTCTGTATTATCTGGTATAAATTCAGCGGTTTCAATATGCAAGATAACTCTTTCTGCATATTGTGAATCAGTCATTATAGTAAGAGGTTCTTTAAAATCCCTTAGCACCATAAGAATGGCATATAATTCTGCCTTCTGGACAGAAGTATAAAGGCTTTGTTCCACCTTACTCAATTCGTATGATTTGTAACCTGCCTTCAGGGATTTATTAGCATCAATATAAAATGTACGGGCTCCAGTTATTGGAGCATCACATACAATTCGAGGAAGAATACAAGAAGTTCTCTTTATGAGGATAAGTCTACCGCTTTTGGGATAGTTGCTATTAATTTCTCCCAATATACCTGCTAGTTGACGAAGTCTCAGTTTACCTTTTAAAATTAATTCAGAGACCTTTTCTATATAAGTTTTTAATTTTTTACTTGGTTTGTATGGTAAAAATCCATTCTAAAATAATATCATCCCTCTGCATTAAAATTCCCATAGGAGAAATTCTCGAAGGCAATATGATTAGGATATAACTAAGATTTGGATTCACCCTATCCATGTGTGCCTCCTGTAATTTTTCCTCAACCATTGTCAGTTCCTTTTCTACTTCAGCTGTTAATTCTCTGGGACTATTCAAATCTTTATCACCATCTAAGGTTTTGTTTAAATGAATTATTAGATCAGGTGTTATCCCAACAGCCGGTCATAGACTGGAAATGTCTCCTAACAATCTTTGAAAGTCATTAAGAGTCCATAACCAGTCTCTCCTAATTTGTACCTTTTGTGTCCTAATTTTCTGTAAACCTCTTCTGTAACCTAGGTAATTGACAGAATCTCCTCTTTGAATCTTTTCAGGAGCAATTTGTAATCCCCATTTAGGCAAAATTATCTTTACTTCCCCAAACATTCTTTCTAAAGTATCCATGTTTGAATCAGATAGCAAAATGTCATCCACATAATGGTAAATTATAGACTTAGGGAATTGCTTATGTATTATTTCCAATAGCTGACTTACAAAGTATTGACACAGGCTGCGGCTATTGAGCATTCCCTATGGGAGGACAGTCCACTGGTATCTGCCAGTAGGATGAGAGTTATTATAAGTAGGCACTGTGAAAGCAAATTTTTCTCTATCTTTCTCTTGTAAAGGTATAGTAAAGAAGCAATCCTCTAAATCAATAACTATAAGAGGCCATCCTTTGGGTAACAGAGAACGCAGAGGAATTCCAGACTGTAGAGGGCCCATAGGTTGAATTACCTTGTTGGAAGCCCTTAGATCTGTCACCATTCTCCATTTACCAGATTTCTTTTTTACAACAAACACAGGAGAATTCCAAGGGCTAGTTGACTCCTCAATATGCCAAGCATCTAATTGCTCCTGTACCAATTGTTCTAAAGCCTGCAATTTATCTTCAGCTAAAGGCCATTGCTTAACCTATATTGGCTTCTTAGTTAGGCATTTTAAAGGTAGTTGGTACTTCTAAAGGTTTCTTAGTTGCTTTATATTCTTGTACAGCCTGAATGGCTGGTGACCTTTGTGGATAGTACCTTATTACATCCTTCCCAGAATTATGAGTTCCTGGGACTGCAGGAAAGTTAATCTGGGTATTACATTGCTGAAGCAGGTCACAGCCCCATAAATTTATTGCAATATCACCTACATATGTCCTTTGCTTTCCTCTTTGACCTTCTGGCCCAATACAGTTAACCCATCTTGTGCTTTGTTTAACTCGAGATATGGTTCCAATTCCTAGTAATTGAATATCTGCCTCTTGAAGAGGCCAATTTGGATGCCAAGATTCTGGAGTGATGATACTTACATCCGCTCCTGTGTCTATCAAGCCAACAATCACAATGCCATTTATACGCACTCTCAGCTTTGGTCTCTGATCATTTATAGAAGTTTGCCAAAATATACACTTCTTATTTCCTAATTGAATTTCTGACTTATCCTCCAAATTTGAGCCATCATTTAGAACCTTATGGTCTTGTACAGAAGCTTCTAGAGTTTTTAGTTTTCCTGGTGTGACATGTCCTCCATGGTTACTGGGAATGACTGGGTCACTTTTGGCTTGGGGGCCTGCCAAAAGTGGGAGTTTCCCAATGGTATCGGGTTGCCTAGTCTGTCTGTTGTTGATCTGCATTCATTTGTCCAATGTCATCCTTTACCACACCTACGTATACCTGAAGGCCAAGGTTTCCTCTTCCTGCCATTCCCAGATGAAGTGTTATTCCTAGAAATTCCTTGCCAGCAATCCCTTTTTAGGTGTCCTAATTTACCACAATTAAAACATTTGGCAGGGTGATGTCCCCTCATCACTTTGGAAATCACTTCTCCTACCCAAGATTCGTCATCGTAATTAAAGATCTTAAAATTCAAGGTATGCTGGATCCATTCATCCATAGGTGCTGATCTAGACCTTAAAGGCCCAATTATCTTTTTGTAGTCTAAGTTTGCATTTTCAAAAGCAAGTGATTCAAGAATTAGTTGTCTAGCTTCTGGGTCTGTTATTCCTATGTTTAGAGTCTTAATTAATATTTGCAAAAAGTCAGTATAGGGTTCTCCCTGTCCCTCCCTAACCCTGGTATATGACTCTAACTTTTTCCCTGATTCTGGTATCCTATCCCAGGCATTCAAGCCTGCTTTGTGGCATAGGGACAATACTTCATCATAAAGAGCTTGGACTTGTGGATCAGTGTATGTTCCTATGCCAAGAATTTGATCATGCAAAAACTCCACACCTTTTGCTCTTCCTTGCTTTCCCATATGTTTGGATTCTTCTCTGAAATAGACTCCAAACATCACAGAAGGTCCATCTTCTAACAATGCTAATGCTACCTGGGAGAAATCATGGGAGATAGCCCTGACATTAGAAGCCCAAGTCCTTATCATTTCCTTAACAAATGTAGAGTGCAAGCCATAAGTAACGATGGTGTGCTTAATTTCTTTCAGATCATTCAGTCCTATCGGCATCCATGTATCTTCTTTGGCTCCCTTTGAGCCTTTAGAAGTTGATGCTTTGTCAGGATAAATTACAGGGTATGTTGCTAAAACCCTGGGTAAACCAGTTCTGACAACTGGTGGTGGCATTGTATTCTGCCCTTGTATCTTCTCACCCGGTTCATCAGCTCCGATAATTTCCTCAATCATTTCAAATCTATTAATCATTGTCTCACGTAAGGCCTGAATATCCTGACCTGCAAAGGTTTCTAGTGATTTCCCTATGGCATCAATTTCTTGTTCCCATTCTGCACCTGTGATTCCAAGATCTTAATGAAAGCATCCCCTCCTTGAACTGCCCCTGGATATCATGTAAGTTGCCATCCTGGAGGTATATTCTGTCTGTTACCTTATCAAAACTCTGTGATAACTTCTAAAAGTCAAATTCAAGAGCCTGGACCCTTTCAGGTAAGTTCCAGTACCCTTAGATATCCAGTATATCATGTATCCAGTACCCTTAGATAAGGAGTCAATTTTGTCTATCATGGTATTAATCCTATCAATTAATGTCATATACTTCCATAATGACATAATATGGAGAGGAAAACTGAGACCTAATAAGCAGTAAATTGATGTACCTTCAAGGTCATAGAGACCTCGTGTGATTTCTGTGAAAACCGAGGCTAGAGTCCCATTTTACCTGTTAACCAGCAGATGGCACTGTTTTCGAGTCATGACTGGAATCAATGGAAAGGTGTCAGGATAGATCCTGTGGTAAAATCCACCCTAATACTTGTTAAGAAACTGGGGGGAAAATGAGTCTCAAGAAGTTAAATGTAGCAAAATCAATTCCATGCACAGAGCAAGAAATTCAAAGTCTGGGTACAGGGAACAGAAACCCAGAAGCTTTCAGTGTCTAGCAAACAGTGTGGCTAGCCCCGTGCATCTGCCTGCTGCTCCGCTGGAGATCGCAGCTCCTACCCGATGGAGGGGTCATGACACAGCTGCTGCTGAGGTTCCGCCACTGCTGGTCAACTGTTCCTATGCTGCGTCTGCTGGGATAAAGGATCAAGCTGCAAAAGCAGCTGCTGGGATTTTAAACAGCGATTCTATTTGAGCTTCTGGAATGTCCCAAGGAGTTTTTGACCCAGGGAATTTTCAGTGTTTGGCAACCTGTCTCATACTGCCTAAGCCATAGGCTGTAAGGGGGATTTAAAAACCTCTCAGTAAACCAAGCGGGCAGTGTGGATCCTGGGAGGCATGGAGTTTTTAACTGCTGACTCCACGCACAGGCAGCACCTGGGGGAGGGCTTGTGCGAAGCCACTGAGCCTGCAGTAGGTAGCCTAGCCGGGGGATGGGGGAGTGGGTAGTGGTTCTAAAACCAAATGTTGAGGCACCAGATAATGCTGTAAAACAATCCCACACCAGTTTGGAAATTATTATTAAAAGGAGTTATTTATTGGAGGGGAAAAAACTTATAGATCAATGTCCCAAACCACAGTCCTCTTGTCACAAACAGGAAACAGAGAGTCTAGCAGTCTGAACAGGAGCTGGAAGCAAGAGAGTGAGTGGAGGGCTAACGCCACTTTTTAAAATGAAAGAGATCACACCCCAGTGGGCTGGTATCTTAAAGGCTATTTGCTGAAGAAGCGGAAGGAGCTCCCGCAGCATATGACTCATATATAGAGAATTATTATATTTTTTCATTAGAATAGGAAATATCTTACATTAAATATCATAGTTACATTTATATGAGCAAAGTAGATGAAAATGGCAAGAGGAACTCTAATTCACTACCTGGCTGGGTGCTTACCTCTATTGCAAAGTATGATGTTTGGAATATGGTAGTTTTTTTAAAAAATAGAACTATCAGTTCTAATTTGTACCGAACACCAAGAAATTTGAAAGAAACAAAAGGGAAGAAAACAAACACCCCATAGTGGCAGCAACAGTGGAGAAGTGGCACTTGGTGGGGTAGCATTTGTAAGGACTAAAGCTGAGAGGCACAGGGCTAAGATAAAGACCCAAGAGAAAGCTTCCATAGTCATTCCTGTCACCCCCTGAATGTCCATTAGTGAGACCATGTCATAATGGTGATCTTTTGGAACTGCCATTGTCAAGTCTTCATAAAAGCATGTGGCTTGATTTTAATAGACACAAACTTCCCTTCCTGAAAAGCTATAGTAGTTTGGTAAGATAACAAAGTACTGTATATTATGTGCCTTACATAACAGAAGTTTATCTCTCTGTCTACACATGGTCTTCTTTCTGTGCTCAACAACCTATGTCCTAATTCTCACTCATATAGATACATTTTAATTACTTACTGCTTTGAAAGATCCATCTTGAAATGCAGTCATGTGTAAATTATTAAGTAAAAGTATAAAACTTTAGCACATAACTGTGAGGCAGACACATAGCCCATCACAGTGACCTTTTGACCTTTCTGGAATCACTTTTGCACATTAGCCATTTTCTGCTTGATGACATTTCCTCCAGGCCATCACTGACTGTGATTTATATGTCACTGGATGTGACGCTGCCTTCCCCTTACCTAAAGTTATATTGGGTCACCTTGTGTCATCGGTTTCATTTCCTCTGCTGACACTCAGGAGGTTGTGTCCATCTTCTCTCTGTTGCTGCTGCTGACACACTGTGGACAGAAATTCAGAGTTTCAGTGATACTGTTCTGCATGGGAAGGAGAACAGCATCCATAGTAAGAAAAGATTAGAGACTATTCACAGACAAAGCTGAGTAGGGGTGAGAGGCAATGAAAGAGTCTCAAGAGCTTTTCTTGTTCTGAACAAAATGAGTTCTATTCTTGCCCTAAAACAGGATTGGTTTTTAGGAAACTATAAATATTTTTTCTTGTTTAAAAATTATTTTTAAACAAAAAATATTTATTTTTGACTGTTTTTAGCCAATATCTAATACCCTTCAATAAATATTCAAAATCCAGTGGGTATTAATCTTTTAAAAACGTACTGGAAAGATACATCTATCTTATTGACAACAGGTAATATGGCAGGACCAGTGAAACTGAGGCAGCTGTTGCCAGTCACAGATTTGGATTCATGACTCTAAAATGTAATCTTAGATCAGGTTTAGACAAATATTCATCATTGGCTAGAACTGGAGCAGAAAGTATATATCTGCCGTAGTCACAACACTTTGGACTAAGATGGGGACACCCACTGAAACAGTTTACTCGAGCTAATGGGAACTCACCAACTCCAGGCAGACTGGGAAGGAACAATCATAGGACCAAACTAGTCCCTCTGAATGAGGTTGACAGTTGCATCACTGGGGCAGACTGAGGTGCCACTGTCAGTGGTACCAGTATTTATACCTACTACTTGTAGTGGCTTTTTAGGAACCTATTCTCTTTGGATGGATATGTTGCTAAGCCTAGAAATAGTAGGGAGGGCCTTGGACCTTCCCCAAAGCAATGTGCCTTACCTTCTCTAAGGAGTGGATGGGAGATGGGGTGGAGGGGTAAGAGGAGGGGATGGGAGGGGAAGGAGTTGGAAGATGGATAGATATGTATAATTGTAACATGAGGGCCTGGTTGGTTTCTGTCCTCCCACCAGGTCCCACAGTCATTAGGTCCCAAAGAAATTACACAGAGAGTCTACATTGATGATAAACTGATTGGCCCATTAGCTCAGGCTTCATATTTGCTCTTATAACTTATATTAACCCATTATTCTTATCTATGTTAGCCACATGGCTCAGTACCTTTTTCAGCAGGGCAGGTCAAATCCTGCTTCTTCGGTGGTCTGGGCAGGAGTGGGGAAAGAGCTTCCTTCTTCCCAGAATACTCCTGTTCTTCTGGCCCCACCTTTACTTCCTGTCTGGTTTTCCCACCTATACTTCCTGCCTGGCCAATCAGAGTTTATTTAAAACATGATTGACAGAATAAAGACAATTCTTCCACACCATATAATGAAGAAATATAGTTTGTTTTCTTTTTTTAAAAAAGTAAAAAAGAACAACAGTTTGAAGGAATATAATAACTTAACAAAATAAATTTCCTTAAGAATACTAAATTTTCTCTCTAGTACCATTCTTGGGGTTTTAATTTAAATTTGGTGCTTATATTTGAATGATCAAGAAACAGAGAGAGTTGATTTGCTAAGTGTACTTATAGATGAGGGTTGGTATAAATGCCATATTACTTCTAAGTGGTGAATACTGGTATCTATATATCATAGAGATAATCATAAATACTTATTATATATACATATATTTATAAACAAAAAGTTTAAATCAAATTATGAGCACTAACAAAAATTCCTAACTATTCAGACATGTGCTAATATAAATTTTGAATTAACAGTAAGCTGCAAACTCATGCATTATATCTGGGAATATACTAATGATTTTTGGCAACAATTTTTAAACATTTATTGATATAATTCACAATAAAAGAGCTGGGACAGTTGGAAGGTCTTTATGTCTCCATTTCTTTTTGTTATATTAATAGTGCAAGAAGAAAACAAACACTATGATCTATTTGGTATCTATGCAAGAGCAATAAAACTATGCGAAAATATCAGTAATTTTAGAATAAAAACTATGTTCTTACTTGGCAAAACATGTGAAAATGAGGGTTTCATCAAATTATAAGGAATAAGCAATAAATCAAAAGTTACATGTATGTTTGTATGCATGCATGCATGTATGTATGTATGTATGTATCTTAGAGTTGTTATAAAGGAAATTCAATGATACTCCTGTGACTGGTGTTTTCATAGCTTCATCCAGCTCTTCTCTGCTGTAATCATATGAGCTTGTGACCCCTTTCTATATCATTCTGGACATTGATTTTGAATTATATTTTTAATGTCAGTTCTTTTCCAAATGAATAGGTTCTTTTTGAGGGCAAGGACAAAACATTAATCATTGTATTCCTGGAAACTAACAATGTGATTGGTGACTTATAAAACTTAAATTCAGGATTTTACAGATAGAAAATAAATTCACAGGAATTCTATGTGTCTTTAGTGATGCTTGTTTTTCTCCTCAAAATCTCAATATTGCTTCACTTTAAAGTTATGTGGATTATTTGATTTTCATAAGTATAACATCAGTTTTGTATCTGATATTTTAGGTATAGTGAAAGATTAAATATTGACTACCATGAGCTAATGGGAAGATTTGCTGTCATTCTTCCCAAAGTAAATACTTATTCCATTTTGATAACCCATTATCTTGTACATTATTTCAAATTTATTGACCCAGTAGATTTTTACCCAGTAGAAATTATTCTTCAGAATACAATGTGAAGACAATACTATGCAATCAAAAAGATACTTAACAAACAATTTACAAAAACTCAGCTTGGCAGAACATCCCTTTTACACTGGTAGATTGATTACATTATTTAATGTAAATCTAAAATAATCAATTTATAAAGTAGGAGAACTAAGAAAAAGGTGTTGGGCAGGTGCTCATTTTTATATGTGTGAGCATTGTGTCATATTTAATTGCTTGATTAAGAATTAATTAATTAATTTGAACGTACAGTCTCATTATCTAGCCCAGCTGGTGTGGCATTCACTTTGTGGTCCAGGCTTACTTAAATCTCTGCCCTTGATGCCTGAGGCAGCTGCACACTGGGCTGGCAGGTGTGCACCGCTGTGAGTAGCTCCACACACGCTTTCTTAGAGATAGCACTGTCACATGGTTATGTCTCGGAAGCAGAGCAGATGTTCCTTGCCTCGTCATACCTTTGCTATTAGAACATAGAGCAGACAACCTCTAAGGTCTGACTAATACCCTGCAGATGGTATAAACTCTTCATTCCCTTATGCTGTCCTTCCTCCCACATTCACGCAAGAACAATCTTCAAGAAGCAAGATAAGGAATGGTCTTTTAAAATGCACAGCTTTCTTTACCTTTTCTCCAAGATAAACATTAGGCAAATGGATTTCTTGTTACAATGCAGAACTTATAAAGTGAACAGAGTGTTTCTTCTTCTTTCTTTCTACATTTTGCACAAAATAATCACCTTTGTATTATTTATGTGCAGTGGGTAGAGATAAGCAGTTGCTTTCAGAAAAATACTTTAGAAAGAAAAAAAATAGATTACTATATTAGTTTTTGGAAGCCAAGAACTTTGGCTCAATTAGTTTTGAAAATTTGAGAATTGCAAACCCTTTTCTGGCAGAAAGACAGGAGAAGTGAGGGAACTAGAAATCTTAGAATAAATTATATTTTAGTAGTCAAAATCTGCTTCAAAAGCCTGCAAATACACTTCATTGATTAAAAAGTACAATATAATTCTCTTTGATGACATACTAACACTCAAATCTAAAATTCTAGATAAATTTGCAAATGAAGGGAGAAATTGTTCATGAAAATAATGGTTAACTATTTACCATTTTATTTATTTAACAGTAGGAGACAATATTGCAAAACTATGTCCACTGGGTCATTGGTGTAGATATCTCTTTTAATATTTTTCAATATATGTAAAGTCACAATATTCAACAGCATTTAAAAAGTGTGCTTGAATATCTAGTAGGCATTTCAAAATATTCAATGTTTAAAAATTTAGTATTTTTGATTTAATAACCTTGATGATTAACATATTTTGGATATTTTTCCAGATATAATTCAGATCAATAAGTTTTTATTTTTCAACATCTTATGTAATGTGCACAAATTACGTTTAAACCTTCCATCACAAAGATAAAAATATGTTCATTGGCAACTTCCTTAGCTGGTGTAATGCTGAATCCTGCTAAGATTTATACTAGGTATGAGACACTTTCTCTTAGGGGCTATATCATTCCAACTGAGAAAGCAAATAATCCACACATTTCGATCATATGCTGAAAGCCAAGTGCAACTTTCCAAAACAGGTATTTTTTTTTCATCTTTAGTTTGGTTGAACAGGTGCTTTCTCAAAGATCTCTTGTGTTTCCTATTGTCATATTTACGCATAAGCCTTCTAATGAGTAAAGCTGTTCTAACTCAGATTCAAGGTGATTTAAAGGTATATCAGTTTTCATAGATTTCAGTTGAAGGAATTTTTAGGTACTTGATACCCAGGAGTCCTGACCAGTTGAGATTCCCAACCATATCATGTCTTTTTCTGGAGACACTAAAACTGAGAAAAAGAAGAAGTGACTGCTTCTTTAATGCATTGCCAACAGGTAAAGTTTACAAGGGATCCAAAGAACCAGGCAAATGTGACACAAAGGAAACTAATCAGAATTCAGTATCTAACTAATGAGCAGGAATCACAAACACTTGAATCAGAACTTAATATAATAATTACAGACCATGGCAGAAGGCAGACATATAAACAAAATCAGGAGTAATAAATGATGAAAGCAAGAGTCTCAAAGAGAAATAGCTGACATAAAGAAACAAGCAGAAAGTTTGGAGCCAAAGAATATAATCTCTGTATTTGAAATTCAGCAAAGAATTTTAAGAGTAGAATTGATCATGAAAAAGAATAAACAAACTTTAAGAAAAGTCAAATTCACTGAAACCGAGGCTGAATCTGTATTTTGTCGTTTGGAGAGGCTGTAAAAACTGTTCTGTGAAATATACCACTTTCTTCCTGGAAACAAATGCCAAAGGGGGTTAGTTCCAATGCAGTGATTGAAAGGGCATTGTTCCCATATCCACAAAATGTCAGGTAACCACTTTACTCATAATTTTTCTCAACCGTTTAGAAAAGTTAGGTTTCAGGGCAAATAAACAATCTGAAATTGAAAGAAAATATACGCTTTCAAAAAGAAACAGGATTTAAGTCCGTGATTATAGGTGATAGAGCAAGGAAACCATGGGCAGCAATGCAAATATATTCATAATAAATGGATATAATTTTTATCAAATTAGTAAATCCTGAATTTAGGCAAATGTGTAAATATAGAACATGTAGCCAGAACAGATAATTGGGGAACTGGCATCAGCCTGGCGACTGCAGACCTTACTGCATGAGAGGAGAGAGACCGGGGCAGAGGTAGATGCTAAAGCAAGTGTTCTGTTCTCGCAGCCCTTGAGAGCAAGGTCAGTGCAGGTGTGCTGAAACCCATCTAGCTATTTCCTCTAAAGCCAGAGAGACCTGAGATCACCTTAGCTTTCACATGCCACAGGTGATGACTCATTAGTGGCAGGGGAAAGGAGGAGAAATATTTTCTCTAGATCTTCCCTGACATTTCAACAAGGTCTGTTTTTTTCTTTATTTCTTTTAAATGTCTTAAAAAAACTTTATTCTTTCTTATGTATTACTTCCCCATTACAGCTTCCCCTCCTATTCCTCCCAGTCCCTTTCCCTACCTTCCCTGTCCCTCAGATATACTTCTGTTTTCTAAGAGAGAGAGAGAGAGAGAGAGAGAGAGAGAGAGAGAGAGAGAGAGAAAGAGAGAGCGAGCAGGTCTCCCAGGAATAACCACTTAGCATGATCTAACAAGGCACAATAAGACTAGGCATAAACCCTCATGTCATAGCTGGATATGGCAGTTCAGTAGGAAGAAAAGGGTCCCAAATGCAGACAAAAGAGTCAGGGACAGCCTCCACTCCCATTGTTGGGAGGCCTACAAGGATACCAAGCTACACAATTGTAAGATGTATATATATATACATATATATATATACATATATATATGTATGTATGTATATATTTACACACACATATATAAAATAATTTTATATATATAAAATATATATAAAATGTTCTTTAGACCCACACCGAGTCCATGTTAGACGATTCAGTTTCTGTGAGCCCCTATGAGGACTGCTTAGTTGATTCTGTGGGTCTTGTTCTCTTGGTGTCCTCATCCCTTCTCACTCCTACCACCCTTCCTATCCCTATTCTACCAGGTTCCCCTGACTATGCCTAGTGTTTGGCTGTAGGTCTCTGTATTCATTCCCATCTGATGCTATATTACAGCCCTCTGATGACAATTGGGCTTGGCACCATTCTATTAGTATAGCAGAATATCATTAGAAATAATCTCATTGACTTTAGTTTTTTTTTTTTCCAGTCATGTTTGGTTCTGTATGGAGTCTCCGGGCTGTCCTGCCTCTAGTGCCTGACCATCCAGGCAGTGTCAGGAATGGGTTCCCTCTCAATGCATGGTCCTCAAGTCAGACCAGTATGAGTTGGTCAGAAGCTCTGTTTAATCATTGTCCCAGCACATCTTTCAGGGAAGACGTAACTGACGACAACATAGACGTTCCTCAAATGAAGCATGGATAAAGAAAATGTGGTGCACTTGTGAATTACACTCAGCTGTTACAACAATGACATCATGAAATGTTCAGGCAAATGGGTGGAACTAGAAAAGATCATTCTGAGTGAGGTAACCCAGACCCAGAAAGACAAATATGGTATGTATTCTTATAATCCACTTATAAGCACACATTATCTGTCAACTAAATATCAATCATGCTACAGTCCACAGACCCAGAGAAACTAAGCAACAAGGGGAGCTCACTGGGGCCACATGGATCTCCCTGGGAAGGGGAAGTGGAATAGATTTTGAGGGTAGACTGGGGGCAGGTGGGGATGGGAGCAGGAGGGATCTGGCGGGGAAAGGGAAAGACAGGAGAGTGTACTGAGAAAGAGGACTGGAGTTGGGGAACATTTGGGGGTTGTGTAGAGACCCAGTACAGTGGAAACTCCCTAGAATCTATAAGAGAGACCCTACTGAATTCCCCTACTGTGGGAATATGGATCCCAAACTAGCCACATTTTATAACTACGCAAGGCTCCTAGCAACAGGACTGGTACATCAACCCAGCCACAAAACCTTTGACCTCCAATCTGTCCTGCCCGAAAAGACTGATTTTCTGGAGAGGTGTTCTCAGCATTTCTGCTCCATCTCTGATTCCTGTACATCTGCACATCAGAGTCTCCTCGCGCATTTGCTCTCTCTGTGGTGGTCTTTCTTATTAGTTCAGTTCTTGCTAGCTTCGTTGGAAGAGGACATGAGATGTGAAATAGCCACAGACATCTAGCTTGGTCTCAGAGGTGAGGCTTTCTCAACCATCTGACCACATTTTAGGATACTGGCAGATACTATACATTTTGCATGAGATGCTCAAGATTACATAGATTTTGTTACTGTGGAGGTCTAGGAACCCCAACCACACAAATACCAATGCATGGTGGTAAATATATTTAGTTTTATATTAATGAAGTGAATTTTTTCTTGCAATTTCATTAGCAATGTCACTTTTTGAAGTTTATATACCTTCATATATATGTATATACATATATATGTTTTACATTAAATTTTTTCTAAATATCTATATCAATCTTTTGAGAGTTAAATACAAAGTAGTGTTCTTGTGCGATATACAGATGTTTTATAATTTTTGGAACCATTACAGAGAAAGGTCATAGAAATTAGAATCAAATTGTTTATTGTTCAATTCTAAATTCTACTTTTCATTGTTGCTATTTTTTGTTTTCTGAAGTAAGCCATCTATCTCTCTATGTATATATGTATGTATGTATGTATGTATATCTATCTATCTATCTGTCTGTCTGTCTGTCTGTCTGCTGTCTATCTATCTATCTCTAGCTCAGGATGACTTGTGATCAATTTACTCTTTATCCTAATCTGCATTTGAACTCACATCAATCTTCCTCTTAATTTCCTAAATTCTTGAATTACAGTATAACAATGACACCTGGCTTTTAAATTCTACAATGTGTTAGAAAAATACTTGCATTCTCTGAGTTCCAAGTTTTCACTAAAATGATAGGAAGTGTATGTGGACTAGATAATAAAACATTTAGAAAATAAATACTTTGCATATAATACTGTTAGTTTCACATAGTGGTTTAGTGTTAGTAATATTAACAGTACTGCTCAGAGATAATGATGATTTCAGAAAACTAGTTTTTAATCATGACAGGGTAGTTTTACACATGAACTCACAGCAGCTCAGACCATGTAGAAGACCTGCATAAGATCAACCCAACCAAATCCCAGTATGGATGGGGGAGGAATTAGGACATCCCACCTCTAGCTGAGGGGCAATTGGCAACTTGTAGTTACTGGAAGAGAGGGATCCTCTTTTTTTTTCAGGAATGCTGCCCTTGAGAAACTACCCATGATCCAGTAGTTGGTCCCACACCCATGTATACACAGGAAGGACTAAGAGGATGGATGCAGCAGTTTTTAAGAAAAAAAGAGAACATATGATGTTGGGAGGGAAACATGGAGAAGAGAGGCAGTAGAGAAAGTGGAGCATAGGAGATGGCATGGAATTAGTCAAACACATCATATGTTGTTTCAAAATGCTCAAACAATTAAAAAAAGAGCACATGAAGGAAGTTAAGTGGTGAGAAGGATAGAAGAGGAAATAAAAGGGTGGTAATGGGTCATGAATTAGATCAAAACACTTTCCATGTTTGCATGAAATTCTCAAACAACAACAGCAAAAATCTAGGGTAATTATTTGTTTTCGTTTTTTATTGTTATAATAAATAACAGGACCAAAAGCTACTTTGGGATGGAAAAGTTTATTTCACCTACAGTTCCAGGTAACAATTCATCATCGCTGCAGGAAGTCAAAGAAGGACCTCAAGGTAGGAACTTCAGAAGGGAAATGCTGCCTGCATGCTCATGTTCAGCTTCTGTTTGTATACAGTCCTGCTCCACTTTCCTGTGTGCGACACTGCTCACAGTTGGCTAGGTCCTTCTTCATCAATTATCAATCGAAAAATGCCCCACAGGTATACCCATGGGCAACTCTGGTGGAGGCGGCTCCTCAGTTGAAGTTCTTTCTTTCCAGGTGTCTGTAATTTGCGTCATGCTAGCAAAAGCTAACTAACATAATAGCATAGCTTCTTCTTAAGATTTGTAAAAAGCAGTTGCACACACATTGCTATGGAAAGCATTTATATATAATGTAGCAAAAGACAAGGGCTGTGCAACATGAATATGTCTGAAAGTAAAAAATTCTACTTGATATTTCGAGGTGGTTATAATGAAATTCCAGTATTTTGTGATGTTGAAATTACCTTTTCATATTTCCTACTGTAACTGTTTGGTAGGTTCCTAGATACTAAGGTTTCAGGCAAGAGTTAATTTTCCTTATATTGCTACTCTTATCCATCATCATCGACAAATGTAAAGTCTCTATGATGAAACCCAACAAATATCCACTTTCTTTTTGTTTCTATAGCTCAGCTGTAACCAGATGAGCTTAGCTGGCAGCAAGTAAACTTGATGTCATCCACAGGATAACACAAGGCCATTTCCACTAGGATGTACATTTTCCTTAGATAAGTACCAAACAAACAAACAAATGAACAAAACAAAAACTCATTGCTCCTCCATCTTTTCCACCTCCCCAACAACTCCTCATTCATTCTGGTGGTACAGGGAGCCACAATGCTTCACACAGTATATCCTTTTGTCCAATTAGCTTTACTTGCAAATGTTCTTCGCAATGAGTCATTGGTCTGGTTCATGGTCTCAGGTTTCTGGTACACTATCATCATTGTTTCTTCACCAAAACCCCTATTAGATATCCTGAGACCACCCTGAATATGGAGATCCCGCTGATCTTGTTCCACTGGACCTGTCCCTTCATGAGCTCCAGCATGCCCTAGGGGTAGATGTCAGGGTGAAGCAACCCAAGGCTTGGTTGTAGACCTGGGTGGTAATTGAGTCTGTCAATGCAGTCCACTAGGACTGCCCCACTCAGGAGAGGGGTGGAACCAGCTGCCCTAGTCCATGCCATCAGGGTCAGTTCTCCCTCACCCTTGGTTATGGGTGGGGTCATTTCTCCCGAGTGTATGTGTGTGGGGGGCGGCTCTCCCATGAAGGTCGGCAGGAGCTCTCTTGCTGCAGTGTCCAGCAAGAGGCAGAGCCAGCTATCCCAGGGCTAGCGAAGTGTGGGGCAGGCTCGGCATGGCCCTCTGATTTCATCATACATGGTTCCTATGACTCCCTGAGGTGACACAGGCTATCGACATGAACAAAGACCCCAGGTGCAGCAGGATCACTGACCCAGGCTTGGCCATCAGCACCAGCTTGGGCTCAGACAGCATTCAAGGTCCAAGTGGACAAATAAGCTACTCAGATCTTTATAATCCAGCTGCTGCATGGGTCCCCAGACTCCAACAGGGTCACAGGCTGTGGCCATAACTAGGCTTAACTGTAACCTTTGATGGCAACACCAGCCTCAGACTTCAACACAGATCCCAGGTGTAGTAGGAAAATGAACCAAGACTTAGACCAAGACTTGTCATTAGCCTGGGTCTGAACCCCACAACGGCACTAGGTGGCAGCAGAGGCCACCCAGAATGACATGACCCAAGTGGCAGCACACCAAGAGGGCCCAAGGTGGTGGTCCAGACCCTGGACCTCTGCATGAACCCCATGGTAACAAGAGCCATTGTCATCAACATAGACCCTAGCTGTAGTAGGGTCGAGGACCCAAACATGGCCCCCAGCTACAACCCTGACACAAACCAGATATAGTCCCAGATGCAGTATGGCCTTGGGTACCAACATGGTCCCTGGTGACCAATTAGACCACTGGAAACCACATGGCCCTCTGTTGCAACAGGACCCACAGATGTCAACTCAAACCCTGGCTGCTATGGGTCCTTGGACCTAGACATGCCTCTTAGCAGCAGCATAAGCCTGGATGACACTGTGGCCAGGAACGACGTTACAGGTCACCCCAATCAGTGTGGCTCTGGCAGTGGCATGGCGCTTGGACACCTACATGTACTCGGGTGGCAGCCCAAACACTGGGCATCCCTGTGGTCATGGATATCCCCACAGACTCTGGCTGCGGTAGGGCCACAAACCCAGGCCCTTGGCCGCAACGTGGACCTCCCACATCAGCCTTTTCCTCGCCGCCTCCTCGTTTCTTCAGTTTCACCTCTTCACACAGCATGTGGACGATTCCACTTCTCTTTCTCTCCCATTTCTCTGCCGCATACTTGCTCATCATAATGGGACCTATCCAGCCCCAGTCTGGAAGACCCAGACTGGCCTATGGGTGGCTTGTGCCCACCTGAGCTGAATCCCTCCTGATTGGTTTAAGGTGGATCTCAGTAGAGCAAGGGGACACACTGAAGTTTGTGAAAGGTTAAAGTCCTCTCTGTTATTATCTCGTCCCTTCATGTTTAAGTGGCTAGCCTAAGTCAGTAGACTTGACTCACTACTGCGGGTTTAGGGCAAAGTTCCTGTGCCGGAGTTAAAGAGCTCAAGTTAACATGGTTAGGACCAGCATCAAGAACTCGGAACAAATGTGGGAGGACTTTGGAAAAGCAGCCCAGCTTGAAAGTCTCATATAAAAATATTTAAAACTGTCTACATAATATACATACTAGAAAAAGTTGTATATATTTTTCCAAGTAATAAAATGAAAAACTGAGCACACTTTAGATTTGGCTTGTGAGAGTAAAGTTTGACCTCTGGAGTGTTCAGTTTTTCTCATCATGAAATCAGAAGTGATGGTCTTGCCCTCCTGGGTTTGTTGTTGTTGCTTTGCATGTCTGGTTTAGCTACTTCCTGTTCCCTAGCCAACTTACATTACTTTTGTTCCTTTCACATTCTTTAAAATGTTTGCCTTGGAGAAGAAACAAAAACTAAAAACGATTTTGATTTCAGTATCTAGATCTAAACATCCCATGTGTATCTCTCAAGGATGTATTATTTAGACAGTGTGTTTTGTTTAAAATGTTCTCTGCTGGAAATGTCACTGGTCACACATTTGTGCCAGGAATGAAGGATGGCCAGAGATGTAATTTGATAAAGTCGGGTGCTGTCAGCCACAGAACCACCTTCATTTCCCGTGGATATTTGCTGGAAAATCTTACATTTTTTATTTTTACGTTAGTATTTTCAAATAATCAAGAACAGGAAGTATTTAATAGATGGGACAGCCTACTGGATTATTAATTGTTGTTATTTCATCAAATATGATTTCATTGAATACACTCTTCTTAACAGTTCAAGGGAAAAAGAGAACGGGCTTGAGACAGGCTATGTGAAAGATTCAGAAGGAATTGCATTAATGGGTCACTGAAGGGAGGAGATACAGGGTTTGAGAGGAACATGGGATTTTAAGCTATTTTTTAAACCTCCAAAGACAGTAATAGTCCGACAGAGAGTATTTCACTGAAAACAGGAGAGAATAGTAACTTACCAGTTTACACATTGTTTGCTCCTGAAGTTAAATTGCATTAAGCATTTAAATCATCTATGGCTTTGCATAGTCTTCTTCCAGCCTCAGCACTGGGTATTTCCTTTTCTTTCCTTGGTGTGACAGGTATGCTCCCCTCTGCTCCTCTGAGGTTCAGAGAGTCTTACATCCCTGTGTCTGTGGACAATGGGATTGCTGCCCTTCATCAGTCCTTAGACTTTAGAGTCTTCTGAAGAAAGACCAGCCCTAAAAATTTGTTTTCTCCATATTTCTTTTAGACTGTACAGTTTAAAACACTTTAACAGTCCAAACACACACTGAGATTCTCTCTCAAAACTCAAATATACTCTAATTCTTAAATATGCCAAATAGCTAAGTCATCTATTAAACCATATTGCATTTAATTAATTTAGACTTTTCAAAAAGATTTGTTCATTTTTATTTTATCTGTATTTGCCTACATGTATTTAAGAGCACGAGGAGGAGAGAAGAAGGTAATGGAGTTGTGGGTGATTGTGTGCTGGGAACCAAATCCAGGTTCTCTGCAAGAGCAGCAAATGTTCTTAAATGGTGTTGAGCCATCTCTGTAGCTCCCACTGAACTAACTTTTATATGATCAGGGATGAGCTGATTGAATAAGCAATTAGTACATTTTAAAGGAGTGAGTAACCATAGGTTAAGTAAAACTTAGGTTAAAGAATACCTTAGATAAAGATATACAAGAGAAACATAAAACTCAGCATTTCGATTATAGCCTGGGGCAGATAGAACCTATTTAATGTGCTAAGCACACAGGTGGGAGCGCTATCTCTTCAGAACACATAAAGCTTTCACTTTTTACAAATTATAATTGTCTGGATTTGTGTGATGGCTTCATTAATGCACATTTTATTGAAACCTGAAAAACTTACAAGCATTTTTTCTTTTTTTAATTTTATGCTTAAAATTGAAATGACTGAAGAGTTGCCACTGTGCTAATGAAGCTGAAAGGAAAGCAATTAAATATTCAAATATCTGAAAAATGACATCCATTAAACTTGCATTATGCTGCTATTAACTGAGGAATCTTTTATGCCATACCATAGATGTTTGTGATTATCATTTCAGAAAAGATAAAATTGCATTACTCACACATATTTATTTTTGTCATATTTACAGTATGTTTCTTTAATTTTTATAGAGCACATTGGTCACAAGTAGTACTCAGTGTTTTGTAAATTACTAAATATAGTTAATATGCAGAATGTGGGTATACATATTAAAAATTAGTAGTATCTAATTAATAATAATTTATATCATGATATATTACTTCTGTATTCTTTCCTTCATTTACTATTTCTTTAATGTGAGGAAGAGGGGTTAGGGGACACATATTAACTGATGTTGATATGATGAGAGACAGTTTTCTTTGTATCATGTGGAATCTAACTATGGAAATCAAGTCATTGAACTTCATAACAAGGTCCTTTACCTGCTTAACTATCTTAATAGAAAACTATATTTTGTGTGTTTAAATTTAATTTAGCTACTCTAACTTCCTCGATTTGGTCCAACTCAAAATTAATATAAGACTACAAAGTTATTTTATTTTATACTTTATTTACTTTTCATCTTTTTAGTTTCTGGGGCTGAGCATAAAACTTAGGGCCTCACACATGTTGGCCAAGCACTCTACCACTGAGTTGTAGATAAAATCCAAGCTGTGGAAATTAAAAAAAATGGTATCAATAATCAATGTCTATCTTTCAAAGAACATTAAATAATTCAATCACTCTTTCCTGTGAAGTATCAGTAACATATCATCATCACCATTCTCTGCACATGGTAAGAATTCATGTCTCAGAATTTAGTGAACCAAAATTATTAAACAGGCCCTTTAAATAATGAGACTTTATGAGATGACCTAGTATTAATAAGGTCTATAATCTCATAAAGGATGTTATGGTCAAGGTTTCCTGACTTGAGATATATTCTTTTTCTTTCCCATGTTTCCACCACAGAATTGCCCCTGTCCATCTCCAGCTATATGATGTCCTATTGCATGGCAACTTTCTTTCAGGTCATAATAAGATACCATTAGATTTTGCCCTGTAGTCATGAGAAGTGCTTCCAATTAATACAGTGGTAGACCGGTCTATGGTAAAGATAAATGTAATGGAAATATTGACTTTCTTTGGGAAGAATCAGGATGCTTTTGCCTAGAATTTGAGTTATTACTCCCTCCTCTATGTACAAGTGATTGTGGGAGCTGCTAGACTGTACAGAAACTCAAAGGTTGACTGAAAGTGGGGCTTTACTGATGCAACTTCTATCAGGTCATTATTCATGATGGAATGGAAACTTGCAGTGATATACATTTTGGGCTTCACCCACAATCCTCTAAGTAACCTGTTGAGGGATAATCTTTTTGTATACTGTGAAGATGTGTCTGTGCTAAGGCACTTTCTGATTGGTTTAATAAAGATCTGAATGGCCAATATCTAGGCAGGAGAGAATAGGCAGAACTTACCAGAAGAGATAGGAACTCTGGGAAGAAGAGAGGAGGGATTTGAGAGCCAGACACAGAAGAAATGGGGTGCACAGTAATAAGAAGTAATGAGTCATATTGCAGAACATGGATTAATATAACTGAGTTAATTTAAATTATAAGAGATAGTTGGGAACAAATCTAAGCTAAGGCTAACCTTTCATAACTAGAAAGCGTCTGTGTCATTATTTGGAACCTTGTGGTACAAAGAGAGTTACTCTTTCTGTGTTGTAAGAAAGACCAATAAAATCAATGACTCATGAAGAAATTTGATGAAATCATACTTTGGTATATTTCAACTGGGGTGATTGGATATTTTTTTGACTTTGCAGAAAAAGATAACACAATGGATATTTATGAGAGCCCAGATGGTGTTCACTTCTTGGCATGGAATATTCATAAATGTTTGGTGAATGAACCTATCTCCTTCCTAAAGTTATCCTGCCTTTTGAAGTTTATTATAATAAAAATATTAATATAGACATGTACATCACCATGAGACTATTGTCTGTAAAGCCACATGGTATCAGGATTAAATGTCCTGAAATATCTGAAAGCTGAAAGGATAGGTATAACTATTGTATTAAAATACATAAACTATTTGGTTATTAACCAGAAAATTATAAGAACATAATGATATAGAATGCTGATTTCTGTGACTATTGACTATTCTCTACTTTATGGGAAAAAAAACCACATTGACAGATCAATTATCCAGTTCAAGTTTCCTTCATATTGGTCATCACATCTCTACTTATCTCTTTCTGATGCTGGGTTAGCATAATTCCTTTTACACATTTGCTAGCCATTCTTTATTACTTTCTTTATTGGAACCAGATGCTGTACAATGTTAACTGAAGTCCTGATGGCTAATCTAGACTGTCAACTTGATAGGGTTTAAAATAACCATGGAAATAAATCTCTGCATTTGTTGGGATTTTGAATCACAATGGAAAGAAATCTCTGGGCGCATATATATATATATGTGTGTGTATGTATATATATATGTGCATATATATATATATATTGTAGATTATTTACATTATGGCATTTGATTTCAGAATAAGCAAGCTACATGAGGGTAGTGCCTTTCATAACTTGGAATTCTGGACTGTGTACAAAGGAGAATGTGAACTGAAGAGCTGTATTGGCCATTCTTTATAACTATATGGCGAGGTACCTCCTATCCATAATGTCATACTTCCCTTATGTTAGACTGTATCCCCTAGAACTGTAAGCCAAAATATATCAATTCTCATATTGAGGGCTTCTTTTGTTGCTTGTTTTGTTTTGGTCAGATATTTTGCCACAATAATGAAAGAAGTAGCTAACAGAGAAGGAAAGACTTTTTTCATGAACTGTCTTTTGTTTGTTTGTTTGTTTATGTATTTTTTTCCTAGGCAGGGTATCTTTGTGTAACAGCCCTGGCTGTTCTGGAACTCACTTTGTATACAAGGCTGGCTGAAACCTCACAGAGAACCACCTGCCTCTGTCTCACAGGACTGAAATTAAAGTTTTATGAACTATCTTAATAGTTCTGATAATTGACAATTCTAGAATCACCTGGAAAAAGTCTCTATGAAGACCATCTAGATCAAACTGGTCTGTGTGCATGTCTGTGGAATATTTTCTTGAGTATGTGTACTAATTTGATGACTCAAGACCCATCATAAAAGATGGTACCATTTCCTGAGTGTGGATCCCTAATTGTTTAAAGTTGGAGAAGAACTGAGAAGTAGTTAAGCATGCATTTCTTTGTGCTTCTGACTATGGATCGGGCTAACTCCTTCAAGTTCCTGATATGACTTTCCAACAACGATGCTATTTAATTCTAGAATTACATGTAGAATAAGCTCTTTATCCTTGAGGTTGCCTTTTTCAGAATATTTTATCACAGTAACAGAAGTGAAAGTATGAAAATAGCAATTCCTTGCTCCACTCTGAAAATCATTTGTATTGTATTATCTTAGAGAACATCTGAGTTCTATAGCAGAGATTTCCATGTTTTTCTATAACTTGCCTACCTGATGCTTCCATCAATACATTTCAAAAGATCCCTGATGTATAATTTTCTTTGATATATTACTATAAATGATTTATGAAATTGATGCCATAATGGAACATGATATTTGAGGTAATTTGGATCTGTATAACTGGAACATGGTCACTCTCACTTGGCTCAAGAATAATGTCAACCCCTCTATGGAAATATCTGAGTATTTTTATAAGATCAAAAGAATAAGGGAGATATCTGGAATATTCTTTATCGTTTTCTCACTCTCACTACTTCTCTGTGTGTGTGAGTGAGTGTCTCTCTCTCTATCCATATTCTGAAACCTCTTTCCTCGTGATCCAATTGCTTCCCAAAGATCCTACCTTCTAGAATCAAGATTCAACATTTGACAGTCATAACAGAAGCAAGTGCTTCTCCTTAGAAGAAGATGTGATCAGAAATTTGTTATCCTAATACATTGATCCAGCCTCAAAAACCATAATTCAGAACTATTGTAGTGGATATATTAAAAGGAAAAGAAGATAAGGCTGTGGGTCTTTTTTATAATAAAATAGAGAATGATAAAAACAACAAACAGGGTAGCATATTATTGAAATGCCCCGTAAGTATAGGAGGAGATCAAATTCTTTACAAAGGCATGGACATTCACAAAAAACTCTAGGATTGAAAACCTTCTTGCTACTTAGTATTTAAGAAAAATCCATTTAGATTTTATCAAGGAGAGTAAAGCATGTATACCAAAAATCAAATTACGAATTTTGGAACAACACATCAGGAATTGTGGTCCTAATTTCTATAACTTGAAAACAGCACAGAGTATTAAAATGCCTTCTGTAGTGTTAGAAGGGAGGCAGAGCAGGTCTGCAGTATATCTACGGAAAGCGACGAGCTGACTTTAACCTGTAATTTTGCTGCTAAACCAGAAGAAGGAGAAGAAACACAAATAAAATATAATAGACTTAAGTTTGTTGTCTGAAAATTACTGATCAAGACTGGGGGAGAAGAGATACACAAGAATAGAGTTCCAATGTACACATTAATATGCCATACTCCCACAATATGCAGGACAAAGAATCATGTATAGATAAAGGCAAATTCTTTATAATTCAAAGCCAATTAATTTCTCACTCGGATAATGGCTGTTTGACTTTGAGACTGCATGAGAGAATTGATGAAACAAAAAGGACATCCAGCAAAAAGGTCACATTAACCCTGTAGTTAGCTGAAATATGAGTAAGATACTCTTAGGTGAAGTATGAAATCAACATCTAAAAGCATTATACGAATTTGTAGATAACTTAAGTCAAACAAATAAGATAACACACCCCAGACTTTGAATAATGCAATAACTGAGTGCAGCATAAAATTAATATATTGCTGTACATGAAATCTAAGGCAGATCTCATTCATTAGAGGAAAACTATGAGTGAAAATACAAGTAATAGTGATAGGCATAATAGGACTTGAAGCCATAAACTTTCAACTGCAATTTTGCATATGCTTTATGTCCAAGTCTATTTTGTATTATAATGAAATCTCTCAGTCTGGTTATGTTTAAAATTAAAGGGGCATATATTGACTTGGTATATTCAGATCCAATATTGAAGAGCATCATCTGGTGGTGGCTTTTTACAATCAGACTCATATAGCAGTTCAAGGCATATAGGCCAATAGGCAGGGAACAAATGTGTATATGTCATCCTTATCTGTTTTCTAATAATGCTACAGATATTCATTCTCTGGGACTTGACTATGATGACTTTATCTAATTTTTATCATCTCCCAGAGGCTGTACCTCCAAATAACACAGTCTCATAAAACCTCACAGTGTTCCTTAGTCTTCAACATTGGAGTCCTTGGTCAACACATCAAAAATGTATCTACATAATAGTGCTCAACCTGTTCAAATAAAAATGTAAATGTAGTGAAAGTAAAGTAGAAAATATGAAGGAAAAATCACAACTGAGATTCTAGACAGAAAATATAAAATATTCAGAATAAAGAATTTACTAGGTGGCATTAAAAACAAGAAAATACAGAAAAAGGAGTGGTCGGTGAACTGACATAGAAAACTGGTCAAAGCCCATGGCTGAGAACTTATATGCCCTGGTGAGGCCTCTTGATTTGTGAACATCATGAACCCATCAAATTGTCTTCTAAATAAATGTTTATAGTCACAAATTAATTCTGCTGACAACTTGGGTCAGAGATGCTTCTTTTTGCTGTTTGCAGTGGCAACTTCAGACTCATAACTAGTCAGAGTGCTAATAATATATCATTTTTGAATGCTCAGCCACAGATAAATTATATACATCACCTTCTCCAAGACTCAAGGAATATCTTCAAGGAGTGGTAAGGAAGACTGCTAGAGGAAGGGAAGAGCTTAGAGTATTAAAGAATGTTGTTTTCTGGGTATGCCATGGCCATTGACTTCTTTTTTTTTCCCACATTTAATTTTTATTATTGCATTATAAATAGTACCATTCAAAATTTCCACCTCCTCCACTCCTCCCATTTCCCTCCCGCTTCTCCACTCCCCCTCCCCTTATCCCCTCCAGTCCTAAGAGAGGGCAGGTTACCCTGCCCTGTGGGAAGCCCAAGGCCCTCTCGCCTCCATCCAGGCCTAGGAAGGTGTGAATCCAAACTGACTAGGATCCCAAATAGCCAGTACATGCAGTAGAATCAAATCCCAGTGCCATTATCATTGGCTTCTCAGTCAGTCCCCATTGTCAGTCATATTCAGAGAGTCTGTTTCGATCACATGCTTGTTCAGTCCCAGTCCAGCTGGCCTTGGTGAGCTCCCACTAGATCGGGCACACCATCTCAATGGGTGGACGAATCCCTTGCGGTTCTGACTTCTG